>JAQOOD010000006.1:1607244-1619744 GCA_029633175.1 Citrus glauca
TCGTGAGTCCTTCCTTCTATTTGGAAAAGGCTATCTGAGTACGATTGGCTTCTTCATCGTACAAAGATAGGCCTAGCTATTCAATCCAACCAATCATTCAATCAAGTCAGGACATTACTAACAGGAACTAAAAAAAGTTTATATCAATAGGGAACAGTCTACGGACTAGTAGGGAACCAGTACTGAACTCTAAAGACGACTAATAAGTCGAGTTAGATATCTATAAAGTAAAAAAATTAGATATTGCATATGTAACCAAAGATACACATTTGAATCTACAAACGAGTATGCTCCTAAAGCTAAAGAAAGCAAGCAGAAAGGGGTGGTTTACCTATTATTTTATTAAAAAGACAAGGTTCAGGTTCAATGTGAATACCTCTGGAATGAAAAATGGGGTACGATACTTGTGGCTTTCTACTTCCTCTCTCAAAATGAAACTGATAGGAAAGCTCTTATGTGACTCTGACTTTGAGTGTGATGGTGAAGTTGTTGCTATCCTTGTGCCTAGAGTAATTTGGTTGGGAGAACTCCCTCCCTCAATACAAGAGAAGAGGGTGCTCGAGGATCTTCTCGTGAATCAAGGGCATTCGCTACTATTTCTTCACCTATGAAATTATTCTTAAAGAGAAATGAATGTTTTCTTCGACGACTTTAAGATTAAGAATAAGAAAAGAAGTTGGATTTTCTGATATCCCCAGGTGTTGTCACCAAAAACCTTCCCCGATTGAAAAAACGTCTCAGTCACTCATAATCTTATCTAACCATTGAAAAGACTTAAACCAAAGCAAACCATTGCACCACATCGATGTGATACCTCAGCTTTCCATCACTGTTAGGTAATGGGCCGGTTTCGTACGAACGAAATCGTAACACCGGAACACCCGACCCCGACCATATTTTCATAAATAATTGGTCTTTCCGATCCGATCCGGTCGAAACACGACCGCTAGAGGATCAAGCAAATCTTCAGCGGTTATTGAAAAGTAAGTTTCCACTCGAGCGTACCACTTGACATACTCACAGCAAGAACGAACCCACCTACAAGCCCTAATTAGACGCGGACCTGTATGTCCACCATATCGAAGAGAGGAGCTTCTCGACTCACATTTACACGTCCAGGTCATATCATATGAGTGTCAGAGCTCAGGAGCTCTTTGGTTGAAGTCGGATCCCGGTCAATCAACCATACTGGCTAAGTTTTATTAACCTACGACCTACTACCTACAAAACAACCAGGGGAGGCAAAAACCGACTTCAAACTCTGAAGCCTGACGTTCGGCTTCTAGCAAGGTGCGAAGCGAACTCACTACGATTACTAAACGCCCTTAGACAGAGACGCACCACGCTCACTCGGTCTTCCTGAATCAGGAAGACCTTCGCTCACTCGCCTAACTCCCACTTCGGCTAAGCAGCACTACAAGCGGCAGGCTGGGATTAGAACCATCACGCTAAAGCACCCTTAGCACAACGGTCAGACAACTCAACTCCGGGGGACTCACCAACTTCAAAGCAGAGGTGCCTAACCACATAGAAAACAGATAGGAAAAGGAAGAAACATAATTCAGAACAGAACAAAGAACAGAAGGGCAGGGAAGGATGGAGGTACTAGGTACGCTTCACTACAATCCAGCAGTACAAACCAACCCACTAGCGCAGAACTCACTCAAGAAACTAGCTCCTCAAAAGCACTAAACTCAATAGGCTTCGAGCAAGCAATCGTGCCTCTAGCAAAATAAAAACCAAATGGGGTACGCTTGAGACAGGAAACCAAACGGGATGCCCAAGATCCGAAGTGAGAGTGAGAGCGAAGCGGTTGAATAGTGCACTCAATCTGGTATCGACATAATGTCTGGGCCAGGGGCTGAGGGCGAGCTTACGGAAAAACGAAACCTAGGCCATAACTATGAAATGGAAAGAAGACAACAATTAGAACTAGAGCGCACCCTCTGTAGTAGCTGCTTGTCAGACCTCCTTCTATGCCCGGTTCGTAGCTTGGACTATTCCCTCGCTGCTAGAGCAGACCAGTTCTTGAGTCGCGATACGATAGAGGTAAGAACCTGTGGGTTAGCTGAGCCGCAATCCCAATAGAAGCAGTAACCCCATTTCGCCCTTGAGGAATAGAGATGAACCGGGGATAAGCGAGTGTGGAGCATGGAACGCCCCTTTCCTGTAAAAGTAATTCAAAGCTTCGATAATAGGGCTAGATAGTTGTATTGAATCAGGTACATGGTGAATCGATCACTTGAGATCCTTATACAAGGACGGAAAGAAAGGCATCCGGCACATGTCTCAACTCCTAATACGGGGCAGCGCCCCTTTCGTAGTGCGATTCGGGACAAATCGAAGCAAAGACAAGAAAGGTTCCAGCCATTACATACAGAAATTCAAGTCCTCATGAATATGATAGTTCAGGCTACGGGGAAATAGATCCAAAATTCCCCTCTCTTCTCTAGCCGTGGCCGCTAGGAATTGCTTTCGCTCTTGCTCTTCACCGGGGTGCTGGTGGTCCGGCTAAAGATTTGGTTGGCGAATGGGGTCACTACGTTCTCATCCTTTTGGCCAAGCAAAACCAGCAAAAACAACAAAGTGGAAGTGCGGTCATTGGTTCACCCGGTTCAATTGTCGTAGGTAGTCTTTCTCCTTCCTCGTCCTCGGGCCTTTTACAAGACATTAGATTGAGATGATAGTACGCCTTAAAGCGAGCAATACAACACGGGGGGGCGCCCTGTAGCCCTAATGATGAAGCTAGTCCAGCTAAAGCGTCTTTCCTCTCCTCTGATGAGAGTGAAACTACTTTCCTCTCTATTCAATATGTCAAAACTTCGATCTGGTTCATTCTTGCCTCTCCGTTCCTTTTATGGTTTTTCAATCTAATCGTGCGACTGAACCTACTATATTAGTCCGAAAACGCCTGTTCTTGTGTGCTCGCCTTTTTCAATGCTAAGCTGGAAAGTGCTTTCAGCTCGAGAGGAGTTTATGCGTATTTGAGCTCGTTCGTCTTCAAAGTCTTCCTTTAGGCGGGTAGTGCTACTCGGTGCGTGCAAAGGACAGAATAAACCACCGCAGAGCGTACCAGGGCTACTTTCCCCTCAGCTTCTGAGACAATTAGGAGAAGAAGAAGGGATATATTTGAATGAAGACCTTTTTTCCTTTTCCTCTTTATATACCTCTAGGAAACGAAGACATGCATTGAATATGAATTGAATGGGGTTGAATGCATCCCCTATTGAATCTGAATGCACCAATGGGCACACCAGATAGACGAACAAGCTAGTGGGAGTTTCTCAGCATGATTCAAAGACAACGAACGAGTCGGTAATAGAAGATCAGTTCAACCAAAGAATAAGGGGCTAAGCTAAAGTCCTGACTCAACTATCATAGATAGAGTCAAAAAGGGGAGATATAGAGAAAAGTCCAGCAGCACTTACAAGTAGTACAGTCCAGAGTGAATAAGGCTTTCTCGGCCGGTTCCAAGCAGTGTGAGTAGGAGATAGTGCCAATCTTCTCTCCAGTCCAAGTCGTCGTTCTTCCCGGTCAAATCCAGTCCAATGACTCTTTTTTACTTATATAAGTAGATGTGCTTCTCCCCGTTCTCGAATCACCACTAAACTGATGGAGTCTTGTTTTTGTAGTGGACAATTTCTCGGTTAACATATACCCAAGCCCTTCTTGCAGCTCGCACTTACGTAGCGTAGCATCTTTCCGGAAATGAATTCTGTGATAAGCAGCCGTCTAGGTTTCTGAATGAAGGACGGGACGGGGAAATTCTTCTTTAAATGAAATAATTCACTCGAGGTCTAAGCTATAGTATAAGCTTCTGGTTTCCAGTTCACAATAGGTGACTCTCTCTCCGACCAGTTGAAGATTGAATCAATCACACTGATACAGCAGATTATATATCGTATGTGGATGGGGTTTGTCATTTATGAACAGATTTATCAGGTCAAAGATATCGTACGTACATGGGGCAACAACTCTTTCTCACCAGGAGACGGAGATTAGAGAGGGACAGTAGGACCCCCTATCAGCAACCTTTTATACTCTACCGTCACAATTACATCTTGCCTGTAGGTAGGTGCTATCCTGATCTTGCCTGTAGGTGCTCGCTCTATCCCGAGCATTTGCCCTTTTTGCTGTGAAACCGGATGTACAAAGCTAGCTATTCCCAAAGGCCAGAAGCAGAAATGGATTACCGGGGCGGGGACGAATTCGTGAAATTGCAAACCGCCTCGGAAGAGAACAGCATGACTGGCAGAGCAACTAACAAAAGTAAAAGTGGAAGAGAAAAATATCTTAACGCTAGCAGAGTTCAGAACAAATGAAGCAAAATAAAAAACGGAAGCAGCGTTACTGCTCCCGATTCATCTTGACCCCCAACTATTTTGACAGTTCCAGAAGTGACAGAGATGCAGAGATCTTGGCGAGGCTCTTTACTTTACAGGGAGCGATCTGGAGGAAAAGGAATAAGAAAGAGGAGGAACGAACACCTACCCGGAAAACAAGATCATGGGCAATAGCAGCAAGGTGAAGGTCATTTCCTTCCTGCACGGCACCCCTAAATAGATGTAAAAAGTTGTAAATGTAAAACTTCCCTATAAAAAGCTCTTTTTCGTCGTCCACACTGCAGTTATTATTTTTAGGTAATAGGGCTACCAATCGTTACTAGTCCATCCATTGGGAAATGCTTGGTCCAAGCGGGGAACCTTAACAATTCGCACTACTACACCTACCCTACCCTAAACTATCATAAGGCATAAGGAAAACTGCTTTCGCAGCAAAGACTACCATGAGCTACCAATCATATGCGTCCTGCCTATCATCACTGATAGCCAACGGCCCGAACACCGCGATCATTGGTGAACTTGGAATCAGTGCGGATATTGAACATCGGCGCCAGAGTTCCTGTCGTAGGAATCCCTGTCATCGACGAAGGCTTAGCACTGAGGAGAACCACTCTCGCTGTCCACTGCTCCCCCCAAAAGCTCCCCTTGCGGCCCATCGAGTGTTTCATTTTCTTGGGGGGAAGGACTCTATTATCACGGTTAAGCATGAGCAAAGACTGCCCGCTGCTCCTCTGTAAACCGAGAGCTAGCCTCCCTCCCGACCCTTTTTAGAATAGTAGGGGTTGGATTTCTCGGTTTCTATTCTCCTTTGAGCGGTGATTAGGCTTTCCTAGTTATTAGCTTGTACCTATCGGGCCCGGGTATTACTATTACGAGTCCATTAACTTCGTTTTTTCAGTCAGAAAAAGGCCAAGGCCAATACAAAGATAAATTCAAAAGAAAAGGGGTTTTTGTCCATGTTTTGTTTGATGCCGGGATCTCGAGTTCCGGTCCATTCAATCCGTATGTCCAAACTGTGGCCACACCTGCCTGCCTATGCCGCTTCGCCTTACCAAGTCACTGCCTGCCTACGTCAATGCTTCTAAGAATCAGTACACCCCTTACCAAGGGAATCAGAACACCACTGCAAGGAGGGAACCCCGGAAGTTTGATCCGCTGCCAATTCCAATCAGCGAACTCTACAATCAACAATCAACTGAAAGGTCAAGGCAAGCTGAGCCCGGTGCCTCCGAAGGATTATAAAGGCAACTATCCCACGTGGTATGACCCAGCTCAAAAGTGCGAATTCCAGGCCCGGGGCTCGAAAACAGTTTCCTCTTGAAGCACAAGATCCAAGACCTCATCGACAGTGACCAGTTGAAGTTCCGTATTGTACCTCGGACCTAACATTGCGGGGAATCCACTTCCGGGGGGAGAAAGGTGAATGCCATTAGAGAAGGAAGACGCCTTGTGCTTGAGTTGCTTGGGGGGATATTGCGGAATTGATAAGGCGCAATTTTATCATTACGTCTGCCAGTCTCCCAGAGGATTACTGATGATCCCACAAGAGGTTGCCCATATCACCAAGGAATAGTTGGACACACTCTCTACCAATGCACTGCCTTTAAAAGGAGTTATAATATAAGAGAAAGCCTTCGATCCCCCAGGAGATGATGGAGCTACAAGCAGACGTAATATGGGTGACGTGGACACGATCACCATCATTGATGTTGCTCCAACTGTGATCACCTATGACCCAGAAGTGGCTCGTGCAGCTGTTGAACCAATTGTGATATTGACTCCCTCCAGCTTTCCGTATGAGAGTGACAAAGCGGAACTTTGAAGCCAAAGTGTTGAATCCAGCTGGAAATGGAGACAAAAAAGAAGACGAAGAGAGTTCAAACTCTTTTTTTTAGGTAATAAAGCTTACCAACGAGCTTACTTACCTTATTATTAGAGCTAGGGGAATGAATGGGGCTAGAGCCAGAATCGCTTGTTACAGAATAGGTTGCATCTAGTATACTACCAGTGGAGTCATAAGTTGTAGATCTTCAATGGCTGAATCCGTTGTTCAAATAGCGGCTGCTTGGGCTTACCTTAGTTCCTTATCTTTAGCTTGAGAGATGGGAATTGAATTAGACAAAAAAGAATAGGCAGCTAAACTAATTAGTTATGCCCTGGGGGAATGCCCCAAAGCCCCTATTACTATACTACTCCTTTCGAACTTCTAGCAATAGCGAACTCGCCCCACAAAGTGGTCCAATTCTTGTGTTTAATGTGAAGCTTGGCTTAGGCAAAGCAAAGGGGAAACCAATCCAAGAAGAACAATCCGGATGAGTGCCAAAAGGGGTAAAGAGCAACCTCATCGACCGACCCAATTCCTGCGTATGTTGGTCTAGCTGTCGTGTCACCTTTAGTAAGTGATAGAATGCTTTTCTTCCTCTCAAATGGGAATTATCTTCCTTCTCGCCTTATCCCGTTCGTGAGGTTTTCCGACTGGGGCAATATCTGTATATCTGTAATCAAATAATTGGTTGCATGTGCTCTTTGATACTCATTGGTAAAGGAAGAAGTCGTACCAGACAAGTTTAATCAGTAATGGCTGTGAGGCACCGAGTCTGAATAGGCATCAACAAGCACATAGATGTCCGAGGCTCGAGGTACTTGAGCAGTTGGCAAGGGGGGAAAGAAGGTTTGGATCGGTTGCTAATTCATTCTCCGTCTCCGGAGAGGTCGCATCGGCAAAAGAAGGGTACTCATCGATCCAATTCCAGCTTCTGTCCCGGATGAAGTTGTTCTTGTTGGTATCATAGATGTGTTATAAGAACTGGGCAATGCCCTCAAATTCATTGATATCGAAGCATTAACATTCGTGGATGGAAAATGAAAGATGTCGATTCTTTTCTAAAGCTTAGATTGAATAGTTTTAAGCCTCTCGCCCCCCCTCTATGATGGGAAACCTCCTGATTTTCCTGCTTAGACAGACGGAGGCCTTGTCAACGGAATATTCAAATTAGCATGAAAGTCCTACCTTAGATGATATGCCTCGCTGAGCTCTCTCTTGGGCTGTGAAAGCGGTGCGAAAGAAGTTGGGCTACCTTCTACCTTGCCTTGAGAGCTTTCCCGGTTACTGAGTCTGTGATTTCATTGTAAATATTTGCTTCCATCTCGAAATGCTCTTTCATGATTGTATGTACACAAGTTCTCGCGCATAAGCATAGCCATATGATGAGTTGAAGGCGGGCGTCCTTCTCCTTCTTTCTTTTCTATGGAAGCGCGCATCACTTTGGACGTTGGACGTGCTTTACCGGCAAATGCATGAGTCAGAACATAATAGCTAGGCACGTTGTGAGAAGAGAATAAGAAAAATCTATTGCATAATCAAAGTAAGAGTCAACATCTCGCTAATAAAAATCATTATCACGAGCAGTAGCTGAAACTGCTAGTCGATCTACCGGATCAACTTCTGCCTACCCCGCCCGGTCAAGGCTCGTCGAGAGTGTTTTTTCTTCAACGGGAGGCCAGCCTATTATTATTATCCTACCCACGTCTATCCATAAGTAGTGAGAGCGAGCTTGGTTCTCTGGCGCCTGGCTATTTCCCCCTTCTAGTCCCTCCGGTTGGGGCCAAGCTAATGAGATCCGGGCTCAGCCCATTTGTAGTAAACGTAGCTTAAACACTATATTATTCCAAAACATTTCTTTTTCAATGAAAGAAACAGAACCCATACTAGTTATTCTCCCCCTCCCTGGGAAGGGCACTTGATTGATCAGAAGAAACTTCCCCCCCCCCCCCTTATGCTATGGAGGTCGTTAGCGCTACCAACCAGTGTATTTGTTCTTCTGCTTGTCCGCTATCTTTTAAAATTCCTTCTGTTAGTATGAGTGAGCGTCTTTCCCAGCTCCCGGTCTTTCTAAACAACAACGGGTTCTAATAAATTCAGCCTTGTCATGGCTGGTTGAGGTTAGAATTCATAAAGGTGGGTAGATATGGCTGCAGTAGATTCTTCCGACCGAGTCCCAGTAGCAGAGTCTTGAGGCACGGATCTAACGGCAAGGGAATCAGCGGTTGATCGCGATTCATCAGTCGCAATTCTCCCAGCAGCTATCCATTTTAGTTCGCCAGTCAATGACTGAGCTGTGATTGCATAGGTGGTAGAGCAAGCTGGAGCGGAGGCAGCCTATTCTTCTTATTGCTAACAGCCTATTAGGGATTCCAGTATAGTAAGAAGCAACAGGAGAAGAAAGACAGAAAGAAAAAAGAGCAATACTATATATATAGAATTTGGCTTCGATGTTCTCGATCTTGCAAGTCAACAATTCCGTACTTTGGAAAGGAGTAGCGGGTAAGGTCGCATCTCACAAGGGCGAAACCTGGTTCCTTTAGGTCTGCCAACATCACTGATTGGGGAAGATCAAAGTCCATTACAGTCTCGCAAAAGCAAAGGAAAGTAAAAAAAAAAAAAGGAAAGAAAGTAATACAGAACAGCGCTCCTGAATGAGCTTCTTTGTATCAGTACTTCGGTCTCGGAAACCAAACACTAACTGTTGGAGTATCCGCGTCAAGGCAGTTGGTCATGAGTGATTGCCCCTTGCCAATGGTTCAGGGTTTTATTCCTTTAAGGTAGCTGGGTAGTTCCTGAGTTAGGAGTTCGAGTTGTAGCGGATAAAAGATCTTATATCTTATATATATAGTTCCTCTTTCCTTGCTTCTTAGTTTGTCTAGGAGCAGGAGTAAGAAGTCATAAGTAGTGGTGAATCCGTGTAGCTGTCAGCTTAAATGGTAGTTGTTTATTCTCCCCCGGTAGCTGCTTTTAGTGAATAATATCTCTTGCTTGGAGCTCTTCTTCGTCCTTCGACCTTTTCGAGAATGATGTCTTCTCTTCTGGCTTTGGTGGTCGTGGTATAGCCTTTATAGAATATCCTCTTCCCCAGGAAAGCTAACTCAAAACGGAATTCTCTCTCTCGCTGATGCTATTGAATCCGCTGTTTTTGGTCTTACCGGTCTTGGTGGTAGGGCAGTAGGAGTAAAGGCAATAGGATCAGTATTAGGGCTTAAAGAGAATGTTCTGCCAGAGAATAACTAATAGATGAATCGGCTGCAAGTCTTTTAGCCACAGACGCTCTTGCTAGAATAACCGGCAATGGTCAACTATCCATTGTCAAAGTCTCCGCCCTTTTGGTGCTATCATCGTATATATAAATATAATATAATAGATCACGCCTCTAACTATCAATTTCATAAGAGAAGCAAGGGTGCTTGCAGATTGGAAAGTAGTACGCCCGGTTCACCAGGATTCCCTGGTAGGGCATCCAGGACATACCAGGTTCTACCACAGCAGGGCCCCAGCCCCCTCTCTTCATTGACTCTTGGTACCTAGACACTTTGAATCAATCCCCTCTGTATATGTATCTGAGTTCGACACTCCATCCCAGATCTCTAGGAAAAGGGCTGAGAGCAAGACCATATCTAGTGAAAGTGACTAGCCCCTATACTAGCTCTAGCTCTTTGTTATGAGAACAAAGAGTTTTACAGTTATGATTGAAATTGAACGAATATTAATTTAGTGAATTAGTGAATCTAACTTCCATCGACTAAGATTCTAGCATTCAGCCGTGCCATTTCTTTATTAGTTTAAGCTTGAAGTGTGAATGGATTCCCAGATAAGAAGCGCTACCCAATATTGAGCATGTGTCGGTAAAGGAAATCACAAATGAAAGGAAGTGAGCGGAAAGTCTTTCTCGGTACTTTAGCATGGTAATGAAGAGGAAATCCTGTAAGTGAAGGCCAAGGAGGGCTGACATAATTGATTCATGCTTTGCCTTATATATAAGAAGGATGCCTATAAAAAGCTTTTTTACCATAAGATGCTTTATTCTCCATAAATGATTTCCTAGTTCGATTTCGATACTTGCATCAAGTGGTCTTTCCCTTTCAGCCCCTGCATCCTATCCTATACTTGACGAGCTAGTTTCAGTTGTTGGAATTGCTTTCCTTCCCCTGGCAAGTAAAGAGCTAGAGGATTAGGTCAGGCACAAAAAAAAGAGACTGTTTCAATCCAGCGGATACAGTACTTATGAAGCATGAAAATAGAAAAGAATGCTCTTTGGGCATTGCTTGTGTCGACCAGCCAAGCAGATGAGATTCTGTCTCTTCCTTTACTTTACTATTATCACTGACATTAAGGTTGACTCTCTCCTTGCTCGTTTCACTCCTTTCCGTGAAGAGCATAGTAGGCACCAAGTCGCAGTGACAACGCCTTCCAGCGTTGGTCCTCCGGTAATCAAGCAACAAGCAAGAACAAACAATCATTCATCGGAGGGAGCGTGGATTGTTTTCAAGTCAGGCAGATAGGTGCCTCCTTTACTTTAAGACCATTGATTGTCGCTCTTTGAACAGGCAGAGACGAACACACAATTCCAACGGCAGGAGGAGGAGGATAGACTTTCGAACCCGACACATCCACTGCACGATCCTTTGAGCCGTAGTTCCGGGATTGGATTGCAAAGGGAGCGGGAATGCTTTGAAGCTCAACGAAGTCAAAGCCCGTTGCCCGTTGACCTAGGAGGGATCTATGGAGTTCTCTCTGTCCTCCCTTTGCTTGAACTGGACAAAAGGTGCTTTGCACTATATGCTGGCTCGCCCGGTCAAGTAGCCAGTCAATCCAGCCGTTTTCTTGTTTGGTGCGCTAGTGTGCCTGACTTATAAGTAGGCGTTTTCTTCGCTGGGTTAGATTCCCGATCCACTCCTCTTCATTCGCAGGAAGCATTACTCATTTCTTCAGAGTTGCAGAAAAGGCTACCGATTCCCCACTGACTATTATGTAAGGGCTTGACCTTGGATGAAAAATTCATGGCTAAGTTAGTCCGTTTTTAAAATAGTACGAAGCTTTCAATTCAAGCACCTTTTTTCTATACTAAAGGCCAAAGGGAAGTTGAAGCCCGTGGTCGGGATGGACACCGGTCTGGCCCACACCTACATGGACTTTAAATTTACTTCTGCTCGTCACTTTGCTTACCTCACCTTACCTGCTCAATCTCCTAAGGGCGGGGACGGTGGCGGGGTTCCCGGAGTCGGAGTTTTAAGAGAACGGTCAGTAGGGGGGCTGATCTTGAGTTCAACCCCTCTCCAGGAATATTTGAATAGAACCCCCACCCCCATAGATATAGCAATCCTTTCGAGTGCCCTTCTATCTTTTCGATGGACAAACAGGGCTAGAAAGAGATAGATGAGGAAGAGCCCCTGGAGAAAAAGAAAGGTCATTGTGAAATAATACACTCTGTCGTCTTTTGTGAAAAACTCGAGCCAAGATCCATACCATAATTAGAAGACTATAGAAGAAAAGGGAAATTTTCAGTAAAGATGGACCTTGCCTTACATCATAGGTAAGGCAAAGCGCTTTCTTTTAAGAAAGCTTCTAATTCCATCTTTCTTTCGTTAGTTAACTCTCCTAAAAGTGCTTGTAGTAAATCCGGGCGTATACTCTTTAAAATGGCTTTCTCATATTGTTCAATTTTTTCTAGTGGCATTCGATCACAGAATCCATTAACAGCTGCATATAGTACTATAATTTGTTTTGAAATTGGAAGGGGCGCATATTGCGGCTGTTTCAGTACTTCTGTAAGCCTTGCACCTCTATTGAGTAATGCCTGAGTCGCAGCATCAAGGTCTGACCCAAATTGAGCAAAGGCGGCCACTTCGCGATATTGTGCCAACTCCAGTTTTAAACTACCGCAGACTTTTTTTCATAGCTTTCAACTGAGCGGCAGAGCCAACGCGACTGACAGATAAGCCGACGTTAATAGCGGGTCTAATTCCGCGATAAAAGAGCTCTGTTTCCAAACAAATTTGTCCGTCAGTAATTGAAATAACATTTGTAGGAATATAAGCCGATACATCTCCAGCTTGTGTTTCAATGACGGGTAAGGCGGTCAAGCTACCTGCACCTGTCTGGTCCGATCGTTTCGCGGCTCTTTCTAATAGACGGGAATGTAAATAGAAAACATCGCCTGGGAAAGCCTCACGGCCTGGGGGTCGGCGTAACAATAATGACATTTGTCGATATGCCACGGCCTGTTTACTAAGATCATCATAGATTATTAATGCGTGCATTCCATTATCGCGGAAATATTCCCCCATGGCACACCCAGAATATGGGGCCAGAAATTGCAGAGGAGC
>JAQOOD010000006.1:1622244-1662244 GCA_029633175.1 Citrus glauca
GAAGATCGTTAGATGGTTAGCGGCTAGAACAAAACAAGGGGGGTTGTATGGAGGTTGCCAAGCAGAGGATTGAATGAATTGAGATGCAGATAAAATAGATGGTAGGGTTCCCAAACCCCGCCTAGCACCGAAAGAGAAGACCTTGTTCTGCAGGGTACGGCCCTGGACAGTGGAGAAATAGAATAAGATGGAGCCTACCTGCTTGGTTCGAACGAAGTAGATGGATCAAAGGGTTTTATTCCAGGTGGTTCTTATGCCACTTTTGATGGTCTCGGTTCGGACGAGATACATGGAAAACCATTAGATCGGTAGCCGGGGTAATTTCCTTCCCACTCCGAGGCAGATTGATCCGGATCCCTGGGAACAGGTCTTAGAGAAGTAGATGGCTCGGCTCCACTGGGAAACTATATGCGGAGCTAGAGGCAGAGGGACTTGTACTTGGCTCACCGTCAGAGGGATGGGGATGGGAAGTAGATTGCTCGATAGCTTACCCCGGGGGGAGAAGATTGATTTTCTTCTCATTGGATCGGTCGGGCCACCATAGCACTAAGACGGAAAGCCTGGTAGGCAGTCTACACAGATGGGAAGTCACCAAAGGTGGGAAACTGTAAGTACCTATTACTCGAAGGAACCGCCACCATAGGATTTAAGACAAAGATGCCTTTTGACCCGCTAAGGCTCTTACTCAAAGAAAGGAATCATGGGTGATCGTAGATCAGACTTCCATCCATCGTATAGAATGATGCTCCTAGGCCGGGATTGAGACATTACTACAAGGAAGCGCTGTATGAGCTGTTTTATCAGGTGTTTAAGCGCTATTATCAGGTAAGCGCTATATCCTCTTTAGTAAGGCATGCTTAGAGTATGCACCAGTCCTTATCTTCCCAACCATGCAAGGAAAGGCTTCATTCCCTACCAACGCTGCCCCAAGCAAGGAAGCATACAAGATTCTGGTCCCGGAGATTCTGAAAGCAAGGATGCCCTCTTTCTAGCCCCTCTTAAACTAGGTTTTAAGCAAGCAGGCCAGGCCTGTCTTTCGTCTTTCGGGTTTCTTCGCGGAGTAATGCTTACTTAAACACGAATGGTCCCTCGTAAGATAGGTGCACTTGTGGATATAGCCGGATCAGTATGACCCCCGCGGACTCCCTGATTCCCGTTTGCGTTGAGAGCGAGGACCGAACGGATGGAAGAGGCACGTGACTGCTTGACGGTATGTACCGGAGTCTCACATCCCCTAAAATAGTCGAGCTAACTGTGATAGGTCAGCGCTCCTTCGGATCCCTTTTTAACGAATGCCCTTAAGATGGGCAGTCGGCTCCTGCCCTTCACTCCTTTTCTACTCGTTTCAAGATTCTCGTATAGAAAGAAGAGTTGACTCAATCATCTTGAAAGTGAGAACTCATAATTATATATGAGAATACTGATATAGAGTACCGTGGTGGTTAAATATTCTTTAGCTAACTAGTTTATGTATATGTACTAGGTCGACCTAGCACTACTACTGATTACGTTGGTTATTTAAAACAACCAAAGAGGCAAGCTCTTTCCTCTTCTTTCTTTCGTCCACTGGGGTTAGCTCCACTCTTGCTAGACGTCATGATGATATACGTTTCATCCATCTGGTAAGGGAAGGGGTATTCCGACAAAACCCCCGATCTTAAAAGACATCAAGCACAGTCAGCATAGAAGTGAGCTTCCTAAAGTGCAAGTCAGGAAAGCTCTCGAATCTGGTTTGTGAAATCATCTGATGCACGTATCCGCTCTACCCGTTCTCTTTGCTTGGAATAAATGTGGCACCAATATAAGTCAGTTAATGGGATATTCCTGGTAAGCCAGGAATTAGAACTATTTGATTGCTTTCTCTCAGGGAATGTTGTGGGCAGGATAATGTTAGTGGAATTCGTCGTCATCAAGGTGAGTTTGGCACCTAGCGTGGAATGGGATAGGGTTTGCCCGGTCTTTCTTTCTGAAATGATTTAGTAACAGAAGAGCAGCTCGTTGCACAGCCACACCAGCATATGAAGCGTAAGTGTGAACGTAGGCCAAGAGCTGTAGAACCCGAGCGGCCGCCCACAGGTAAACCATACTATGTTCGCCTTCTTCTCGCTTCCCAAACCTGGATCACTGAAAGGGGCTTGTACTAGTAACCACACCCATGACTCAGTCAAGTTGTTACCAAACCTCCAAAAGACCCGGAGTGAGAACAACTGGAAAAGTACCATCAGGTAGATGAGACAAAACCCTCATCGCCCAATCGCGCAAAAGCCTGAGCAAGGATGGCGGAGATCCGCACCTTTCCCTCGAGCTTGACTCCTAGGCGGCCACACTCAGGCCTACTTGTGAGTAGTTCCGGCCCATGGCAGATTGACCAAGAGTGTTCAGCAGCCAGCAAGCCACATTACCACCTTCTTCTTCAGAGGGAAGCACCGGATACACGCACGATTGATTCGAGCTCGAAACATCCACCATTTCCCTCAGTCTCTCGGGATCCGCGAGAGTTAGGAAGGCGGTAGCGTCGAAGGGAAGTTTTTTAAACATAGAAATTCCTGCTGACCGATCCACACCAACCCTTACCTTAATTAAGGGATGCTTTTCTTTTAGGTGTTGGGTCCTGCCTGCAGACCACGAAGGCTGAAAGTAAAAACCCCATCCATAAAGAAGAGGGCTTGACGATCGAAACCAGGAACATAGCGTCGCAACAAAAAGCTCTAGCGCTCTCCCCTTTTACTTTTTCCGTATGGCTGGCAATCTCCGCGACCCCTTAGGAGCCGCGAAGCCGCCTGGTGCCTAGGCTAATGCTAATGGAGGATAAATCAAGCCTCTTTCTACGCAGTCAATCCACTTGTACAGCGTAAAGCCTCTTATATTAGTCAGGCAGATAGAACTGAACAGGAACCTGTTCACCCCCTTCTATGAAAGGCCGGGATTATGAGAGGTATACCTGATCGAATCAGCGAGACTCACACTTTTGAGGGCAGGAATCCATCCTCTGGCCGTCCGCCCCAGAACACCATCCAAAGGTGCGCTTATTCTTTCTGGGCCTTGAATAGCACTCCCGACGCTTGCTTAAGTGCCAGCATCGACTTAGACTCTTTAGGTGTTGAGTGATTTGGCTCAGGGACCTCTGCATCGGACGCCTCAGAGTGTCCAGTAATTTCGGGACTATGTGCCGATCGCTTTATGAATCCCCGTCGAGAGCCAGTGACAATGGTGCTTAGACCTCACCTCGCCAACCAACCCCAATCATGAAGGGTGACTAACGAGTCCATGGAACATTGAAACAAATTCCCATATACCAGCCGAAGTTGCACTACAAACGTTTGCAATCCAACGGGGGATTCCATCTAACATAGAGGAAGACCAGAGACTAGTCATCGTCAGACTAAACTCAAGCTGTTTGGCTCTTTATAGATAGAGAGCAGACCGAAACAGGCATAACTGTGGTTACGTTATGTCCACTTGGCCAGTGAGAGGGCTTTATAGAATTTTTTTTTTATCATTCTACCACCGTTTTCTTTTTATGAGGCACGAGCAGGATAATCCTGCTCAGGTAGCCTACGTCAGTCTAGTAAGTAGGCGAACAGATAGCTATAGAGTTCTTAATTGAGTACTTCACTTCAGACCAGTAGGAAAGCTCTTTTGCCCTGACCTCCGAAGGAAGAACGGGACAGAAGAGAGAGACCATTGTCTTGTCTTGAGAGTGAAAAGCAAGCGCTACGCCCCTTTGAAGATGGGCTATATGGGGTTCCTACTTCGCCCGCTGTAACTCTTCTTCCGCTGCTTAATCCCTTACGCTCTATTCTCCGTGCTTGTCCGTTACTGCTATCTGAATTTCCCCAAATACTTCTATTTGTGTAATAAGTTTTCGCTTTGTTTCCTCTCTTTTTCTTAAAGGTAGGATTATGAAATTGAAGACTGATAGATTCCGTGCTTTCAAGTATCCCTCGTCGATTTCCATGGATAGTCTCTCCCATCCGTCTGGCAGCCGTCTCCCCGTTTCTTTTATGATTATCTTTTTTGTTTTTGCTTTCTTTGTGGTGAAAGCATCCTCCTCTTCGATCTTCCCCCTTTCGTTTTGGATGATAGAGTGCACCTCTGCTTTGTTATACTCTATGTTTCGTACAACTTCTGCTGTTAAGGCTCCCCCATTAAGCAATTCTATGTCGATGCTCTGTCTTATCCTCCTCAGAAGGCACCCCCATAAGGTTGCGATAACCCGTTCTTCCTTTTTATGTTGCTGAGGTTTGAGTTAAACCTTAGTCGCATAAACCTTGATTGAAAAGGTCTGCTTTCTTTGCCTTCCCTCCATGACTGCCTTCCGTCAGTCATGGTCTAAGGTCTGTCCTACGCTCCACTATAAGCTAAAATCATTCTTTAACCTGCCTAAAGGCATAAATAGAGGCATTCCTCTTCTATTCTAGTAGATCCAAGCCAGATCGAGCATATGTACAAGAATAGCTCTTCCCCCTCTGTGAGAATATTCCATATTACCTTGCTTGTCTCTTAGTTGAATAAGGCTTGCTTTCCCTTTCGTGGATTGTTCCGTCCTGATCCCAGATGAGGAGTGAAGTCGTAACAAGCAAGCTAGCGAGCCAGTTGAATCCATCCCCGTCGAAGTCGAAGGCGGAATGAGATCAGAAGGTGGGTTAGGGAGTATCCTTGCCGAATCGAAGTCTTTCTCCTCTGCAGTTCAAGCTAGCTCAGAAGAGGCTGTTGCAAGCCAAGTAGGAGTCCCAATGCAATGCTTTCTTCCTTTTCGAGGACGGGATTAGAAAAGCAGTTTCAAACAGGCCATCGAAAAGGTTGCTTACAGTGATCTTTATTCAAAGCGAGCACAGTCCTTACCACGAAACTTCTTTGATAACGAGTGTTGGGTAAACGCCCCAAAAGACGGTGTTTCAGGCCGGGGTAAACGCACAAATCTCACATTGAGATAGCCCGTTTTGTTCAATCGGCAAGTCAATTCCTTATTTTCCATTTTACGCTCTTGGAAGAAAGACAAAGACGGAGATCCTTCTCTTTTAAGGAGAGATTTCTATTAAAGAAAGAACTAGAATCTAACTCTATAATAATAATAATTATATAGAATAATAGTTAGAGTTACTCACTTAAGGAAGTGGGGAAGATGGGCTCGAGATAACACTATTGTGAAAAGGCCTTTAGTTGCGAACCTGTAGGGATCCACTTCCATAGTAAGTAGCTCACCCGGGTTGTTAACAGGCGATGGAAGTTCAGTCTCTGTAGGCGGCGAAGCAAATAGCAAGCGAGGAAGGGAAATAAAAACTTCTTTTAGAGCGTCAAGTTGCTTACAAATCAACTTCTTCCTTTTCCTATCTGGAATTCTCTCTAGTTACAGGCCTACAACACCTTGAAATGACTTGACTTACCTACTCTCAGTTTCACACGAAATAGACTGCCTATGCGCTACAGGTGACTCTCGAGCCGATGATAGAATGTTTCGAACCTTTCCTTGTTGTCTTCGCCGGGCTTGAAAGAGTAGATCGAGTAACGACTGATCCAAATGTCCTTGTTCTGGTTACACTCATTAGGGATAGACTTAGCATTTTCGGAATCATGTGCTTTCAGGGATGGATGGTATGAGTTGAAGAAGGTAAGCAGCGAGTGTACGTGCATGTGACCCTTATACTATGGAGGAATTGTAAGCTTCTACTCAGCGATCTGGTATGGAAGAACGGCGACGAGCCAATAATCTTGTAGATCGTTCTCTTCTATTTTTTCACGAAAACTTGAGCGCTATTGAGGCGGTTAGGCATAGCAGTTAGGCCCAAAACAGAAGGAGAAGATGTATCGAAAAAAAAAGGGGCCATGACCACAACTACCAGAGAAAGATAAAAAACGGCTATTAGCACAGATGAAGATAACAAAACTTGGAGTTTCCCGCTCGTTGGCTGCTTAAAGGATGCAATTGGTTCATTAACAAACCTGTGGGTGACTAAAAGACCTCTACCTCTACTCTTTTGACATTTGGAAGAACCAAACTACGTACTTGATAGTAGCCATTCTTGCCTCTTTTATCTCCTCCTAAGGCGAGTGGAGTGAGTCTGGTCATCACGGCATAAAGAGGGAACTTTGATAATAAGATAGGTTTTTTCTGAATAGATTGATTGCTCATGAATCTCAGGATGGAGGATCAACGTCAGTAAATCCTTTTAGTTAAGACCAGAATGGGTTTATTACAAAATAAAGAAAACAAAGTGCTCGTTTATACCTCGAAGTATAGATCTTAACCTCTGAAATAGAAATAGACAAGGAAGAAAGACTTCATCACATAAACGGAAATCCCCTTTGTCCCGTAAGCGGGCGGTGGACCTAGCTAATTCTTTTTGGTGAGATGCTTTGATGCAGATGAGCCTGCTAACTTCGGGGGAGTAAGCCCTCTCTAGTAATAGTAACCTATGAACTTCGTTCAGGAAAGAAATGTATTTTAAAAAGTGCTTGTTATCGGCAATGATTGGGACTCTCCCTTACTCGAGTTTAAGGGATTATTATTACCTTTCTTTTCTTTGAAAGTGAAGTGATGTATCAACCATCTTCAATAGAATTGTATAGTATGATAATAATCAACAGTCCAATCAAGCTTGAAACGGAGAAAGGAGCACGGGAGTCCCTTAAGCAAGAGTGTGCGGCTAGTGGTCAGTTGATACACCGGGTTAATTGAACAATCAATGCAACGCCTAGCGGCTAGAGCAATAGGAGAATTCAGAAAGAGAGTTATTAAGACTAGTAAGAAGGGACGTTAAGTCCAACGGGGAAGCTTTGGATAATGCAGCGGCGTACCTGCGCCTAGAAGAGCAGTGGATCAACAAGTGGTTCAGATAACCTGGGGGTCTATAATACAACCAAAGGAATGGAATAAGTTAATAGGTAGTTTACAAGTAGAGCCATGCCCCTCCTAATGATCAGAAGTCAGTGAGGTAGTAGAGTAATGCGTTCAAGCTTGCGTCGATGTAAGTATCTTCAACTTGTAAATCGTGAAAAAGCGGCTCGCAGAGTCATTGAGAATCTCTAGCATAGAAGTCCTACATAGAAAAGGATCTTGGTAGCACCCTCGATTAACAGAGGACGGGTCGGAGTCTCTTTCAATAGTATGCCTGACTAGTCATACCGGCTATGAAGAGATTATGGAAGATATGGGCTGATGTCGATACTTGACTTGGAAGAGACGGCTTTCTAACGAGAGACAGACTGACGGGTCAACCGATACAAAGAAACAAAATAGCATACCCTGAGACATTCCCCGATGTTACGATAAGCTTAGAATATGGAAGAAAGGCCCCTTTGGATCAGGTCAGGAAAGATTGTGTATTGGCGGTGGTCTGAAAGCACCACCTAGCTATAGTTCTTGTGAACGAAGATGTAGTTCTAGTCAATGACTCAAGTGGATGATGGAACGAGATTTATTGAAAGCTAGAGGCGAAAGAGCGAATCTGGGGGCGGTTTGCCTTGTCACGACGTTGTGTCCTCTATCTATGGCCGGATCTCTTGAATTGGAGTTTTTTTCCGTCCTCCCTTTACTGGAATGAAAGAGCTCGTGACCTATTTTCAGGGAAATGAATCAGTATCAGAGTCAACGCTTTGCATGCAGCTCCCGACTGACACCTTATCATTGAAATCATCGCAAACCGGGATTTTCATTACCCTTTGGTCGTAGATAGCCCATCTCTCGAAACTAAACCTAATCTGGTAGGAGACGCTTCCTTATGCCGCGGGATAAGGGATGCGGGCGAATACATGCGCTCTTTCCAACCTACGAAATTCTAGTGATTGTTCGCGCTTTTGTTTTGTTTTGGTCTTCTTCTGTTCTTTCGTCGGAGAAAGAATTCTTTTTGGGTACCGAATGCGTATTCGTTTTTTGTCTCTCTATTGGCCCGCCTTTGGTCTTCCATTATTATTAATATAATATAAATTCTAAATAGGTAGGAGTGTGTTTCCAGCCGCTGATCGTGCTCTGGGCAAGGGAGTGAAAGCGCTCAATAATCATATAATAGATATAATTGGTTATGGAAAAACTACCGGGAACGGGCACAGTCACACATATGGTAAAGTTATCAGCAACGTGGTATAGCGCGGTCGGGAATCTATGTTCGTAGATGATGGCTCGGGATGAGAACAAAGAGAAGGGTAGCTAGGAGTGCAATTATTTCCCTGTACATTTATATAGCTGTTTCGGTAGGATCCGTAGAGCAACGGGGATGATAGGATTGCATTGCCTGGTCTATCTAGTTAGACATTTAGTCCCGTCTCTGGTCTTGTAACAAGGTATTCCCTTCTTGTTCATCAAAGACGGACCTGGAACCCCTAAATGGATAAACCCCAAATGAGGATTCGCGGTCTTGTCTTTATGGATCTTGATCTCAGGGACTTTCTATAAGAGAAGCAAAGTAAAGTAAATAGAACATCTTGCCAAGAATCATCCCGTTCGGGAATCGTGATAAGCCT
The DNA here is from genome assembly GCA_029633175.1 of Citrus glauca. Lineage (NCBI taxonomy): Eukaryota > Viridiplantae > Streptophyta > Magnoliopsida > Sapindales > Rutaceae > Citrus > Citrus glauca. Next base: position 1,630,705 of record JAQOOD010000006.1, read on the forward strand.
CGTATCGAAGGTTCACGCATGGGCTATAGATCATAGGAAGTGTAAAGCCTCTATGCCTGTTGGAGCTGATGATAGAGGAGATATTCCATATCGAAGAAGTTCTAACTGGAGCCCTATTTGTTATGTCAAAATCCTCTTCCTCTTTGTGTTTTTTTTTTATTTTAATTTTAAGATAATGAAAGGAGGGCTTCAGTTAATGCGTATGTCCGTAGGCGGCTGTACACTTGAAGTAAGAGGTTTTGAGAGAATAAATCTATCACTATCATAGAAAGGAGGATGCCCGTTTAAGGAAGAAGAAAGACAATATGAGGAGGAAGATAAGAGCAAGAAGGCTAGGCCCCCCCTTTCGAAAAGTGACTTAAGGAAAGGTTTTAGGCAACGACGCTACGAGTCTTGTCTTCAAGCCGAACTGCTAGAGCTGCCAGGTCCGACCTCTGCCTTGGAGTTGAATGTGAGCAGTTGCTGCCTGGCCAGGAGAGGTGCGAAGCGAAGAGATGTTGGTACCGGTCGCTGATGAGCGCTGCTATGGGTTCACTGGCTAGATTCGGGGGGCCAGAACCAGAAGAAAGAGAGTTTGGGTCACCAGGAGAGAGAATGAAAGGTATTGGATCTGCTTGCTCATGGTCATTGCCGCATCGGAACGAAGAGAGAAAGAGGATGTCTGGAGAGCTGGGGAGGAGATCAGCAGGCGGCTTAATGGCCTTCACATCCGCTTCTGCTGCGAGGCTCTAGCAAGATCTCTGCGCATTCTAGGAGATTCTAGAAGTATGAACAAGTGGGATCGGAACCAGAAGGTGGAGTTGCCTTCCATTCGTTCCTATCTGTTCCAGTTGGAATTGATTTAGAAGGGCTTGGCCCTACTCTATCTATCGGAATTCGCCGGTCAATATTCTTTCTACTAGACTAGTTCTCCAATAAGAGGAATCGGGGACGGCACTTGTTTTTACATTCTTGAAGACTTTCCCCGCTCTAGAACAATAGTAAGTAGTCAGTATAGCCAGTAGTTGGCCTTAAGCCTAGCTGTGTTACGGAATCGTGTTCAGGTCTTTCCTTTCTTTAAATAGAAAGTCAGAATGTACTTCTGCTGTAAGAGAATGGCTTGCCGCGCCCGTCCTTGTTCTAGATCTAGAATAGAAGAGTCAACCTCGAGAAGAATAAGCGTGGATGCCGGTCTTGAACTCCGTGAAGGCTTTACAGAGAACTAGGCTTTTCGCTTCATTGGATAAAGGCGGAGATCACAGGTTTGTAATTCTTTGGCTGTCACTGAATTCATCCGGCAATTGATACCGAAAATCGGCCTTTTCAAAAGCATCCTTTGCTCCAGCTTTCTCTGCTTTAGGGTAACAAAACTGAGGAAGATGCCTAGCTAGTTTTGAACCAGAGCAGGAAAGTTAAATAGCTAAATCGGAAGTTAAGCCCTAGATTAGCAAAGAGCCCCCTAAGGAGCTCTCTCCGTTCTATTCAATGGACTATTTGCTAAAGTTCAAAGGCCAGTTTGAAGAAGGTCCAATGTCCAGAATGCGAAGTAAGTAAAACTGCCGTTCCAATTCTAGAGGTGCCTATAAGGAATTAGAAAGAAATAGGATAACCCGATTCCAGCCGTAGTTTATTGGCTGTTAGGTCAGTGAAACTTTCCCTATAACTAAAGTAAAGCCAGTAGTTCGCGTTCTAGTTCTATTTTTGTAGACCGGATGGGCACATAAACCTTTTCTTTTCTAATCCGCTTGCTGTCTCAGTTCGGCTATAAGCCTTTTGTTTTGTTGCGAGTCTTGTAAAACGATTTAAAGCCCGGCCTTCGATCGAAAACCGAAATCGCAGAAAGGGAACAGAAAGATTCTTTTGGATCGTCAAGAGCCTCAATTACATCGAGCCTTCAGATTCCAATCTGAAAAAAAGCCCGAGAAAGAAGAATTGGACTACGACTACCGGAAAGCAAAAAAGACTTTCTACGACGAGACCAAGAATACTGGCACCCGTAACTGAACTAGCGACAAGAGCTTAGCGCCCTAAGACACTTGAGCTGAACGTGTTTCCGACTTTAACTAGCTCTATAGACTGACTCGCCTACTCCCTACGCCCTACAACCCGAAAGACGGAAAAAATCGTTCTCTCTGCGGCTTAAGGCTCTGTCCTCTGTTCATAAATTCAGTAGCCAAAGCTAGAAGAATTTTTTTTCAACCTGAGTACTGACACCCGAACGACTTGCCCTTTCTATATATGACGAGTTGAACTGAGCTTGACTCGGAATGAACTAGAAGTAACCTTTTCTCTAAGCTAAGCTCGCGCCAGCCGCCAACCAAGCCAATGCGCCATCCCTATCCCGAAGCTTCCTTTGATTTGAATGAATGAGGAACGAAGGCGCATGCAAGAGAAAAGAAAGCCCCTATTTGGGCATGAGCCCTAGTACATTGACCTCTCGCAGACCTGAAACTCAAGTTTTTGGCTATTGAAAAAGAAAATAATAGAGGCGAAGAAAGCCATATAGATTCTCAATAAGGGAAGAACTCGACCTCGGCCAGCGGGCCTGTACTGCTAAAGAAAAAGGGCTATGGAGATGAATGCGCGTAGATCGAGGCTGAGCTGGTGGCCAATGAGAATCGTACTTTGCTAACCAAGCTTGTGAAAGGGAGGGAAAAGCACCAGCCGGCCAGGAATGATGACCAATTGCTGGGGGTCGATTTCCTCTTCCTTCCAGATGAACGGAAAGGGAAGAACGAAGGAGAAGAGAAAGATTCCTGGTTGTACAGTGGGACCCCGTCCTTGACCAAGCCGAAAGACAGACCTCTTTCGATCCTTTGATACCGACCGATTGAAAGAGGTTGGAACGATTCCTGTGTACTCTTCCCATGAAAGCACAACAACAAGGGGAATAGCTCCTACTTTAGAGCTCTCGTACTTAGTGACGAGTTCGAGCCTTAGAAGCATGCGAAGGGATAGGTCTGAAAGAAGTCTTGTATTAGTCCTTTAATAGAGTCCCTATTGTTTAATAGGCGCTTTCCGGTAGCAGGGCGTTAAGCTTTTCTTTTTACGATTACCATTCCAGTATTAAATATCTCCGCCTCCCTATTCCTTTATCAAAGTCTAGTACTTATGGCGCAAGTCAGTCTCTTCAAGCGACACGTCATCATTGACTATAGCAGAAGACTACCATAAAAGAAAATGAAGCCATATAGCAGCAAGCATTCCATTCCAAGAAAGTAGGCTGTTACCTTAGTCCTTATATCTATCGGCCTATCCCTCAGTCCGGTATGCCGGTAATCTTGTTTTCGGTCTAGCCCTGTCTTGATGTATTGTATTCCTTCTCTCCTCGTTCTGTCTGGCCAGTGGTCCAATCAGTTCTTGTCGTATATCCATGGGCTGGGTTCCTTTTTTAGGACCATTGTCCGTAGCCTTTCTTTGTGACTTGAGTCTGTCAAACTGTTCACCCGAAGCTGCTTTCTTTGTTTCCTTAGGTAGTGAAGTAACTCCGCTTTGTGTATGACTTGACGCTCTAAAGTCTGTATCTTGCCTCTAGTCTTTTACTTAATCGTATTCGACTTCTTTCGCAGATCTGTTATTTCTTATTCATTTCTTTCTATTAGCTCTCCAAGCTTCCTATCTTTCTATTCCTTCTTGAGCTTCAGTTGGTGTAATAGTCCCACCCCAGGAGGGGAGAATCCGTCCTAAGAATTTTTTAAGTGAAGTTGAATGCTTTTTGCTTTCTTACTCCTCCAGCCTTTTTTTTTTCTAGGTAATTCAGTGACTGCCATGGGTGTGTCAGTGCAATGCTTTCTCTGTGGTCGAAGTGGTTCATGTCCGGTCCGTAATCCATTAGCAGTCCACCCCAAAAGGGTAGAATTCCTCTCAAACCTTTCACTTTTTCTTTTTGTCTGTTAGCCAACTGCGCTTTCTATCCTTACCTTATTAGCCGTAAGGGGAGCCCTCTTATATGGAACACCCCCAATATCCTGCGTACCATTCTCTTCTTCTTACTTCGGGTTTTTCTGTTTTTTATGCACCGCACCGATATTGGCTCTCGCAACATTCGCTGCCAACGACCGTGAGGGTTACGGTTAAGGCTATGATGGCTGCGATCCATGTTCATAGCACTGGCTGAATTTTAACTGAACTGTCCTTCTTTTGAAGGTAAAGGGAGAATGCCGCTGCTAACCAGTTTCAGTAAACATGACAAATTCCTTGTGCTTTCTCTTCTAAAGGAGGAAGCCTTACCCATTCCCGTGTTGTCGATTATAGGCAACTCAAGAAAGGAAGAGATCAATCGCAAAAGAAATTGATCTTTCACTACGGATTCTAATTTTGCTAAGAAACGAGAACGCGAAAAGGTAATTAAAGAAGGAGATAAATCAAGAAATAAAAGAAGTTCTACCTTACCCCAGCCAACAACTGTCCCGCAGAAGTCCTTTTCATTCCTATCTTTGCTAAAGCCGAAAGAACGTGAATGATAGACCCCTGAACTACTCAAATAAAGATTAAGAAGACCCCCAAGAACGTTTATCCTGAAGCTTTATCTCCTGCAGCAATAAATGATGCAATGCAGAGGCTAGGATAGCTGGAGCAGGGGTGGTGCGGATCAAAATCCGTTGAACCAGCAAACAATTAAGGCAGCACGGGCTGGGGTGGTCCAGCAACAGCGGATGTTTTTATCATCGCATCGTATAGCCACAGTTGGTTAAGCAGTGGATTCAGTAGATTCTGCGTGCGAAAGTAGACTTTGCACCTTGCGCACCATACGAAGCTCCATTCGGATTACTGGGGACTAGTTGGATTTGCGTTTCAGCGGATTTTGTAGCCCCCCCGCCAACCTATATAGGGCCAAACACCGGATTCGTCTCAATAGCTCTCCAAACCAGTGCGAGTGCGTAGGGATCGGAATGAAGCGTAAATAGGTGGGTTCGGGCAGAAGTTAGTTAGTTATCGATCGATCATTGAGAACTAGTCTCCAAGTTTCGAGATGCAGAGGTTCAAACATTCAGTCCCATCTATTGGTCCAGAGCCAGTTGACCGAGCTGAGATAGCAGCAGCCAGCATGGCTGGAGCGGGGGAATGAGAAGAAGATGAAGCAGCAGTCGCGGTGGAATCAATACCTTCAAAATCAATACCTTCAATAGGAGTTTGAGTTGCTCGAGCAAGAAGTAGCGAGCGCATGTTGCGGTTCATCCCTAACCATACAACATAGGCAGATGTAAAGACGGCTCGAGAGGGGACGGGTTACCCCACTCATGATTAAAACTAGTATCCGTTTCACTTTGGATACCAAAGCCTGTATTCCTGTCAGTTCAAGACCGGGGGTGCTATACGCAAAATTCGAAGGTAGGGTTGATCGACGACAATTACTTGTTCTAAGTAGGAAGGTTTTCATATGCATACATTTCATAGCCCCAGCGAAGCGAATCTAATGCTTAGCGGGAAACATTGAAATTCAATTTCATTTAGAAATCGCAACAACAACTCTCGTTCGGTTACAAATCCGAGATTTTGACTGGGGAGATCATAGCAGACGAGAGCCGATCCCAGGGTTCTCTCCTTCGCCTGGTAGTTCTATGTTCCGTATCCAATAGTCCACCCAGCTACTATCATCGAGGGAGGGGTGCAAGGCTTCGTTCGAATAGGTACGTTTAATGATCCACGCCTTCTGGTTCCGGTTGAATAGTTGTTGCCTCGTCGAATAGCTGGTTTTCCTGATCAAACTAGAGGGTACCAAGCTCGAAAAAAGCCGAGGTCTATCAGAAGTAAAATCAAAGAGGCCACTAGCTTAAGCTTATTCCCCTTCACTAATGCCTCTGACTTCATATAACCCCGTTGAAGCTCTAGCTCTTCTCGTCAGAACACGCGCCTGCCCGAACAGCGTAATCGCGCTTCTTTGTCGGCACATTGACCGGACCACAGTGTGCTACTGAAACGACTTATGCTTTTGCCCGGTCAACACCTAGCTCTGGGTCTGTAGACTCTGGAACTTAAACAGCAACCCGTGTCTCTGTCCCTCTTAGAAGAGCCACCAGGGCTGACTATTTACGTTACGCGGGAGAGACTTTGAAAATTCTCAAAAAAGTGAGTGAATCCAGCGGGCAACAAGGAGAAAGGCGTAAAAAGGTCAAGCTCGTAAACCGGTGAGAGAGCAGGGGTATTCAAATAGAAAGCAGGTGATTATGAATTGGTTGGATAGCAGTCCTCCCCTAAGAGTTCTCCCGGGAAATCTCTTCCTCTAGGCATGCTCCCTTATCTGACGCAGGTTCCACGGATTCTAGGACAAGCCAGCGAGATAGAGACCGAGTTCGTTCGAGAGCCCTATGAATCTCGGTTAGTGATGCTAACACCAACTCCTTTTATTTTTATTTTAGGAAGGCCTATCTGGTTTATGTAGTTGCCGATGGATAAGCCGTGAAAGCCTCCGTCTAGTGAAAGTGCTAAGTCCATATAGTGGTAGTTCCCGACGCCATCGCGTTCTAGTGCTTTTGTCCCAGTAACCGTTACATGAAGTGGATTTCCTAAATGGCTTATGCATGAGTTTACTTCTGTAAAGAAGGCATAGGTTGGTCTATACGGAGGGGAGGGCTACTCTTTCTTCCGTTGGGAATCCCTCACCAGTTGAAAGTTGTAGTGCTTCTACCATATAGTCGTCCTAGGAGGTCTAACTACCTTACGGGGATAGTAAGATTCTAGAAAGAGTGTTATTCCTGAAGTTATGGGAGATAGAAACAGGGGATAGTAAGATTCTAACAGTAACAGTAGAATATTTCCTTATGGGAGCTTCTCTTCCCGTGTTATTAATATCTTAAATTAAAAATTACAGTGGTATGTTAAATGTCCTATTTCGCTGGTTAAAAGCTCGAGAAGATCTTTCCTCATGTGGATTCCAAAAAAGGATCTGTCCAATGGATTTGCCTTGGAAACGAAGTCGTATTTGAGTTGGGAAGTTCTAGGTTTAAGGTTTGCCTACGGAGAAGACTTAATCAATTCACTTCGGGGATAAACTTCATGGTGTTATTCTTTTGGAATTTCCTAAGTTAAGGTGGGAAAGCCCAGGGGAAGCATTGGCACTGTGGAAAGAATCTATCTCTGGCAAGGGCAAAAGCGATAGGCCAGGTTAACGAGGAAAGGGGGACTGGTTCAACCTCAGGAATGAGAGCAAGCAAGTCCAGCTTTGTTGTGCAAGTCACTGTCTTTATCCGATCCGATAAGATAGATCTGATGCATATATAGTAAAGAAAAGCTCTTCCGCAAGCCATTTGGGGAAATTCCCTAACGAAAGAATAGTAAGCTTCTTTCCTTGCTACTTGAAAGAATGCCTTGGCACACTCATACTAGAAGTCAAAGAAAGAACTCGGGTCTAAGCTCTCAACTTCAAGGAAGGGAACCGAAAGAGCAGAAATGTCATCTACCTTTCCAACGGAATCTTTGCCCGGCTAACGTGAGTTCTAGGAAAAGAGAGACTTTAAGCTAAAGAAACTTTTTTTTAACCTAGACATTCTTCTAAGAGTTCAGGGCTAATAGGCCCAGTCTGATAGTTATTGGCTGAGAACATAGAGCGGGGAAAGTTCTGACTTTGTGGTTCCCTAAGAGCAGTTACCTCCTGTCCCGGAAAAGCCTAACCTGTCTAGCCGGAAAATTCCTCCTTTTTATTACCTCCAATAGATAAGTTCTAACACTGCAAGGTGTTATTCTGGGAGTGTAGCATGCCCAATAGAAATCTTTCTTAGACTCTACCCCTTACAGAGAGAATAATACAAACTTTAATACCCGAAACTCCAACGGAAGAACTCCGGCAAAGACTTCCACTATGAGCTCGATTGTTCCGCTTAGGGCCCGTAGGAATCTTAAGCCTTAGACTTCTTACACCGGGACAAATGAAACTACTATATCCGGAAAACTTCTACTCTGTCACCGTTTCCCGCGGCCGGAAGTTTCCTTTTTTTAATCGAGATTAGTTTGGGCTACGCTTCTTAGTACAAGTTCCGACTGATCTCTTTATTGTCTCCTCTTTTATATTAACCCGGGGGAGGTGGAGGCGGAGACTCGGATTTTTACAGCCTACCTTTCCAACTAAGCCGCGCTTTTCTCTTAGAGGGAACCCCTTATCCCACGCAAATCGTTTACCTGTAACTATTCACCTTTAGTTTAGTTAGATTGAAGGCTTCCTTCCCTAGAGGAGGGACGGTACTCGACATTATAAATATAAATAAGAAAAGTAAGTAATAGAAAACGGGAAGGGCACTTTATGCGACACAACTAGTTAAGTAAGAAGAGGGGCCGCGGGTCGTGCTCTTGATAGTTACCTCTGGGATAGATACCTTATTGGACTGCTACAAATGTAACCTATCTTTTGAAAGAAATTGCTTCTTGTTTTGGGAAGAGAAGCAGTAAGACAATCGGGATATCCGGGGGTCTAGGAACCTGGAAACTACTTATAGATAGGCACACTAGAAGGAAGGGAAGGGGTGGTTAGGTGGGAGGTTCAAATCAGGAATAAAAACCATGTCAGGCGCGAAGCCGCTTCACCTACGTAAAGTGTAATTGTATTAATAAAATCGATCATGCCTTTAGCGCTTTCCACTAATATTACACTGAAGTTCAAAAAGACTCGACAAAACAAAATTAAAAATACAAGTTTTACTAACAATCGGGAGAGATTCGGTAGGAAAGTGGAAGAGCCTTGGTAGTATAAAAAAAAATAGAAAAATTCTACGTGTGACTTTTAAAATGAAAAGTGGATATCTCATTTTGTTTTTTAAATGTGCGCTGTTCGCCTGCCTTCCTAACCACGGATAGGCTACGGGGCTTTGCACTTCGGCCCTTGAGAATACCACATCAAGGTGACAGGATTCGAACCTATGGCCCTCTGTACCCAAAACAGATGCGCTGACCAGACTGCGCTACACCTCGTCTCACCCCCCCCCGGAGCATATAGATCCACCCGATCGATGAACACTTGAACCGAACTCGCCCATCCCATCCTTTTGGGCACAGGGACGCGAGAACCAACCCGAGTAATCAACCGCTTTTTTTTTAATCTGCCTCCTGCACTATACTTCTTTTCTTAGCACCTTCTTCTCCCGCTAAGATAGCTCTTTTCTGAAAAAAGTGAACTTAGAAAAGAGCATCTTTGGTGAAAGAAAGAGTGGTTAGGTCAGAAGCATAACGCACGCACTTCAATCCAAAGAAGCAAGACGAAGATCTTGACACATGGATCTCGGTAAAGAAGAAAAACTCAGATCTTTTTCTTTCTATAAGAAATTACGTAATCAGGGCTAAAGCACATACATATGGAGAGGCGCAAAGGACAGATGCGCTAGTTCGAATTCGAACCAGATGTTATGTCGAACTAAGTGGTGGGTGCCCCTCTTGCTGGAAGGTATTGTTTGCACTAGATTCTCAGTTTTGCTTGCGCATAAGGATCTGTTCTTACCTAAGGAGAAAGCCAAGCCATGACCTCCAGGGTTGGATTACTCTAAGTTCTGCCCGCTCCATCGATATCCTCGACACGATCTTTACCACCCTGAGGGTGGTCGAAGATCACTAGAATGAATGAGAACAAATCACGATCTAGCAAGCTCTTTTGTACCTGTTCAATCGCTAGCCTGTAATCCAGTCTATCATACTGAAGCGAGGAATCCTATAGTTCCAAAAGCTTCGTTTAGGAGACTCGCTTTCGCCTACGGATCTCTTTAAAGTAAAGTACAATATCGATTTGAATGAAACTATAGCAAAGAGGAATGCTAGCGAAGTGAAGAGGAAAGAAAGCAAAGAGGAGCGAGGACTCTTGTTAAAGACAGCCTTAGAAACCGATTCCTTCTGATCTACGACCACCCTTCTGCTCATGTAAGCAAGAAATCCGTTGCTTGATGAAAGAAGCTGATCTGGGTGGTTCAGCTGTACTCGTTGTACCAGTTTCTTCCGTATATTGTACCTGTCTCTTCCTTATTCGGATGAGGGTGAGTGGCAAAGCCTGGTTCAACTAAGGAGTAGGTCGTCCTATCTGATGGTTCCCAAGGATCCCATTTTTTGGTTCTTACTTTGGCTGCAGGAAGTCTCTCTCATGCTGTGCTATTGCTCCTGATGAGGTAGTGGACCTGCTTGCTTTGTCCTTAAATAAAAAAAAAGGAAGGGCTTCAGTTTATGGTTGGGATCAATTACCGTTGGAGGTGACTCTAGTGACGGATCGATCTGTACGCTCAATTGCTGCTAAGGGCTCGCTGTATTCTGAAAGTTGTCAAAGTCCCTATGGAGTCAGAGGGGTATCTACAAGCTGGATGAGTTCAGAATGGAAGTCTATATAATAATCTAAATAGGCTAGCTCGCCCGACCATAAAGAGCAACGCTCGTCAGGCGTGTAACAAGACTAGGCTTTTGCCAAGAGGCCCCAGCCTCAATCTATATGGTGAAAAGGTCTTGCTGAAAAGCTCTTCTAGGTAAGTGAAGCGTGACCACCTGCACTCCATCTATTGGCTTGTACAAAGACCTAAAGAACCGAACCTCCCCTCCTTATAGATAGAGGCTCACCTATGACGGGGTTGATAAGATCGGCCAGCTAAACCAAATATCCGAATGGTTCCCATTTAGCGATTGTTTAAAACAGATCTCCTTAAGAGGTTCCGTGAGTTCAGCTATCACAAATTTATCTTCTTAGGGGTGGGCGTTCCCCACTCATCATCATCTAACCATCATCTATAGGAAGAGGGGCACTCCCTGTTTACTACCCTGATAGTGGAATAACAACTGCTCCGGCATGATGTCTGCAAACTCTTTGAACACTTGCTCGACCGGTCCGTTGGGCCTGCTCCTCGAGTGAAACTAGTGCCGTAAAAGAGGCTCCGCTCCTCTCCTTTCAGGACCCGTCACCCATGCCCCTGATCCCTTCGCTACCCTCTGACCTTCCCAACTGCCTCCCTTCTTCTGCTTGGTTGACTCCCTAACTGTCAGTGAGGAGCCGGGCTCACACTTTCACTTTCTTTTTATTATGATCGGTATATCCAACACCGTGCTTTTGCCCCTACACCTGCTCGGTCGGAGATAGCTGCTACTTACCTACGATTACTCGGCGGCCTCAGAGACCGAACTGATCTATTAACACCTACCTTATCTATGTTTTTAAAACCTAGCTCACGAGAACAGAGGCCGAGTCTCTAGAAGCTAATCCGGAGATAGCCCTTCTCAACTTCGTCGACCCTTCCCTCACTTAATAGATAGGGGTGGTACTCTTAACTTGATGGTAAATCAATGTCTATAGTAATAGAAGCCCCCCCTCCGGAACGCAGGCCACCAACTGGGAAAGGGATACTAAGAAGACTACCCTAGGTCGAGGGAAGAGAACGGCTACGGTTGCTCGCCGTTCCACCATGTCTTCTGTTCTGCCTTTCAGCAGCTGATGTCGTAGGTTCCGAGAGGTCAACATACTAACGTGATCATTACAACCAAAAGGGATTTCGAACATCACATCACTTACGTAATTTCCGGTTGGGGGGTTCATTGATAGGAATACAGAATATCTCAACTCTCGACCTGGTTAAGATGATGCCTATGCTACTTTAGGCTATGGGTCCATATTCATAGGTTCCGGATATTTATCTGCCTGCTCGTAAACTACAAACTACTCAGAGACGTCTCGTTACGCTAACGACTGAACTCTTTGGGTTCGGGTTCGGGTCTAGATCACCCCTATTTCCATCACGAACAGCGTAAACTGGGTATGGGTAGTATAACTCTACTCATGTTACTAGAGAAACTACTATATGCTCTACTCTAACTCAGTATGGATCTGCTCGTGCAACTGGATTGACTCGGCCGATGAACCAACCTCACCAACTGCATAACCGAGACGGTCAACGGGCCAAGCTGCAATAGATGCGCCTGGAACCGGGTATGTATCTTTTTCATAAACCTCACTAACTGTAGAACCCACTGCTGAACTGAACCAACGGAATAATCCACTGAATCAACGGAATGAACTAGAAGGCGTGCTGCTAGGCATGGATCTGTATCTGCCCTCTGCCCCTACTTGTGATGCATCACCTACCCCGGCGTATGGTTATGGTTTTGCTACTGTATACTATGGCTCCGATCTACTGGTGCCCCCGCCTCTGCTTCTCCCGCTCATGGCAATAGAATAGGTATGTACCCGGACGGGATACTAGTGTTGCTACTCCTGTTTATGCTTATGGGTAAGAAAGTGGTGCTAGTGAGATGTATCTATCTGTACGAGATGCTACCTATGCCTTAGCCTCTGTGAACTATGTGCCTGACTCTGAAAGTAGGGGGGGTGCTGGTGCTAGTGATGCCTTCGCTCCAACTACCTCTGCATCTGCATCTGTCCATCGTGCTCCAGCTCACTCCGATGCCTGAAATGCTACCCATGCTCCTATCTCCGCCCATGCCTTTGGCCTTTACCATCGATGAGTATGGATCCTGCTCTTCGACTGGAGCAACGTACTGATGGTGCTGGGTCCCGACTTCTCTATCGGCCCCACAGGGTTCTCTATCCGGAAATGAGTCAACTTCGTGGGTATTAGAGTTATGCCTTTGCTTCTCCTGCACCTTAGGGATATGGGACTAACTATGAACACCTGGATGGACCATAGGTAGGTATGTGCAAAATCCTGGAATATCACTTCTAGGAAGACGTCCAAATCTTGATCACTTGTTGGAACAGGTAGGGACGCTGGGCGGGATGCCCTATGTTGTAAAGGGGAAAGCCGAATTGGGATCTGTTGTAGCACTATCGTCCGAAACCCATGCATAACAGTTTTTTGGAATATGTGCGTGCTGATTCAAAGTACGAATAGTTGTTGATAATAGTTCAATTAGTTCAACTGTTTAGCCGTCTCATAGTTAACGTTCCTGCGATAGCCGAGCAGCAAGAGGCACGCCAGGCCAGATCTGGCTGATCTCAAGTCCCCAAGCATGAAGAAGTTCACGACACTTATCTAAAAAATCCGGCTTTTCAAAGACGCGAACCAGCCCCCGGAGCTCCTTGACAGAGGAGCATTTCCGTGACTCGTGACTCTATGGCCTAATGAGCCCTTTCTGTACTATAATGAATGAGCCCTAACTTGACCGATTGGCATGGCCTTTTTTGAGTGCCTGACCTCCTTAGTCAATCAAGCAGGTACTACAGTACTGAGATAGCGACGCCGATCGCCGAGGAAGCATTCTCATATGCAGCACCTATCACTTATAGATTTTCTCAGTGTTTCCGTGTTGATCTACAGGTATTAGGGAGTCTACTCTCTATCTGCTACGTGAGCCCGGCTCCCATCCCACCACTACGGATTCGTCAGTAGCAAAACCCCCGGCCTGGAAAGCTCTCTAAGTTTCATACTCATCACGTTCTTTTCTTAGCGGGAGCTCGTATGACGGGCAGGATAGATTCATGAAATGAGCAAGCATCTGATATATTTTACACCTTCTCCTAACGCCTATGTGACTTGCCAAAGCTCATAAATGCTTGAACTTCCTTCGGATAGAGCGGGAACAAACGAAAGAGCAGATTAGGAGCTTCATGAAACTTCTACCCGCAGCTTCCTTTTATCCCGAAGATGAGATCTCAGGGTCTCCAAATACAAATAAGGAGAAGGTCTCAAAGGAAAGGAGTAAGCAAGTAGATCTAGTTTTACTTTAGCTACGAACTCATAACTACTAGCTCTCTGACTTTTGTTTGTTATCATTCAATCTTCTTACCAGTTCCATCGGTTCTCTCACTTATCTTATTCTATAATAGAATAGAAGGCTAAACCTGTGACAAAGGATCCCCAACCGAGAGAGGGAGCTGCAGGACAAAAATGAGTATTCGGACCGGCAAGCCCATGAATTCAATAGTAGAACATACATATAAGAACTCGACCACGAGATCTACTTTGGAATAGGCTTTGCTAACCAAAGAGAAAGAATACGGGTAGCGAGCGGGACAAGCATAGACCAAGCTAACACTAGCCAAAGACCAAGACCTGTGATCGACTTAGCGAACCAACCTTAAAATGCCAAGACATTACCAGAACCAGAAAAAGCAAACTGCAAAAGCAGCGTTATTGTCAGTGGTATAATTGAAGAGGTAGTCCCCTTTCTTTGAATGAAAGAAGCGTAGAAAGGAAGGAGGCATACTGAACTTATAGGGATTGTTGCCTTTCCCCTGACTGACCTACGGGCTTCTCCCTCACCCTTATAATCTAATCCTATAATATAAGATCAGTAAAAAAGAGACTTTAGGAAAGATTTGCTCGAGGGGCCAACCGGTAGTAGAGGGAATCGAAGTGATTAGAACAGAACTGAGCTTCCCAGCCAGGAATGAAGAAGCAACGGACAGATAGAGGTTCGACGTAGTTGACTGTATTCTTTCCTTTAATTGATTGCATACCATCTTGCTCCTGTTTACCGTACTATTAGCTGTACTTCTTTACGAATGGTTCATTCCCTACTTTAACTTTACTTACTCTATTAGGGGCATACTCAATAGTTGTCTTTCCGTTCCTGTACTATTCAAATTTCCCTATTTGATCTAGTAAGGGAAGGGCAGACCGCTTACCATAAACAGAAGATCGATATCACACAGAAGGCCGGATATCGCCCTATTTGAGATACTGATTCAAGTTATAGTACTTCCTCAGAGCGATTGAACTAGCCTTTTGACTAAATAGATATGGGCATAGAGAGGGAATCCTGAACTACAGGAAAAAAGGAGAGCTACTTGCCAGCAGAAGGGAAGGAAGAAGCAAAAGCTTTCGCATGTAGTCACTAAAATTTGATTTACTTTACGTAAGCCTGTTAGTGCAACTTGGCTGGAAGAGATTTTAAGCGAGAGGCAGTACTGAACCGGAGCCACATCGAGTTAGTTCCCCTCAAAGCCTTCTTCCGAACTTGCCAACAAGTGCTTATGAAAGCGGGTCGATCTCTATCAAAGAATCAAGCGCTAAAGACAACAGGGGCTTGGGGCGGGAAGATTGATAGACACAGAAAGAGAAAGAGAGAAGATTTAGATTGAAAAGAAGAGAAGCGAAAGCCGCTCACAAATGCTAAATTGGGGAGCAGAAGCCACTCGCTTCACTAAGGGCAAGGAGCAAAAACGACTCAATTTGAAATTAAGGAGAGCAGCCAGCCCTTTACTTTATTATATTATATTATTATATTAAATTATATTATTAATTATTAGTATTAGCGGGTAGGTTAAACTTTTTCCTGAAGCATAGATGAGATTAGAGATGAAAAAGACGCTAGCATTAGCAGAAGATCATTGATCATACTTTCTTGCCTTAGCCACTATTGAGTAAGAGGAATTTCTACTTGCCTTAGATCACTATCGAGGAAGAGAAACTCATAGCACAGACGATCCCGATCCTTAACTTTTACTCTCAGTTACACTGCCTTAGCTTTCACAGTCTTGCAGACTGCCTATTGAAAGTTCTAAAATCAGTTGACTAGCGTTCTGTTCTATTATCAATTTATCCCAAGAAGGATGAATGAAAGTTCACTACTGAAGTTGCAAACTACCCTTCCTTATTCACTCCGTACTGAGCTTCTGAAAGAATTCCTTTTCCCTTGAGCATTTCATCTCCCTTCCTTTCTATCCCTATTCCTTTCCGAAACCATAGTGGATAGCCCATCCGGCGAGGGCTAGGACCGGCGCTTGCTGCCCGACTATCGCTACAATTGTAGCGGCCGCTACCAGGCTCAATTGCCTTCACTAAAGCAGCACTAAAACGAAGTACTATTGCCACCCCCGCACTATATCATGCACTCAAACACTTTCTCCTTTCTTTTAGTAGTTAAAGCAGAAGCAGGCCGCATGCAGTAGCAAACTTTTAGCCAGCAGCTAAGGGTTTAGAAAAATCACTCGCTTCGGATGTGCAGGGGCGGTTCCTACTTTGAGCTGACGCCTTTGGTTATGTAAATTTCTGGTGATAGAAGGTAGGGGCGGATACAGTAATCTCGATATCCTGTTCAGTTTGTGGACAGCTATGCCGAAATGAGGCATGAAGGAAGACTGCGCGATAGCAAAAAGACAGCAAAGAAAGCTCCTACCGCGCCAGAGAAGCGGGAAAGAACTTAAGGCATTGAAAGACGTGAACCGAGGGCGGGCTTAGAAGGCTTCTCCAAATCCCACGTATGAAGCTGAAGCACCCGGTTTACGAATCAATCAAAAGAGCCACAGACGACGCCAAACCAAACGCTGTTTCAAAAGCATCCGAATTAGCATCTAAGGTAACGATATGCACCTACCTGTACTCCATGTAGATCCAGGTACTTGTGAAAGAAGAATTGGCGATGGCGAAGTGAACGAAGTTGCATTTGCATTTGAAAATGAGACTGATTCCTCGGGAGCTTGGACCAGATAAAGATGGCGACTAGGGTTTGCTCTTTACCCACTCCAAGCACAAGAGCAAAGAAAGTACATGACTCGACTGCCAAAGCCCAATCTATCACAACCTTGATTCCTCTTAATGCTGACCCTCTTTGCCAATCCAATGACCCAGTGGGCTTCATTACTATTGGGGAAATCTTGAATTCTAAAATGTGACCACTTCCTGCCCCCTTCTGACACATAACCCCACTGTTTTAATAGTAGAAAGAGTGGATAGAACCTTGATTCCTTTCTCTGCCTCACTGAACAACATCCAATCCGTCACCCCCCTATGGTATTGTTGAGATCGATCATAGGTTAGCACTCTACCCTTTGCTTTGTTAGCCGCGGAAGTCTGGTCTGGAGTATAAGTCCAATAAGGGGAAAGGCCCGATCTCTTTCTAAAGGATCGACCGGGATTGCCTTTGTGGCTCGTGAAAGAAGTTTCGCAAGGGAAGAGAGATATGGATTGAAAGCAATGATCATGCCTTTAACTCGTAATAACTAGAAATCTCTTAAGAGAAGAATGGTATCTGAATTCAGTTGATCAAGAAAGCACCAATGCAATGTTCTTGTCCGATCTGTGTGTGACAAAAAGAGAGATGAGATAGAGTCAGTCTTACGTATGCTTGACTCCCTCCATAGTGGCATACTCTGTGGATGCTCTAGATCATAAAAAAGGACTAAGTCGATGGCAAACTCCCCTAACTAAATAGAAAAGCCTATCTTAGGTGAGGTCTAAGGCCCTATCTTAACTTAACTCGTCACCTCGCGATCCAACTCGAAATGTCTTAAGTATTCGAAGAAGCCTTTTTGCAGAGAATGATCCCCTACTTGGCGGATAAAGCAAAGCGAATATGGTAGCGATGACTAGTCTAAGCAAGGGGCGAGCTCAAATAAATAGAGAGATGAACAGCGGAAAAGCTTCTCGAAAGGGCCTCAATGAATGATTCGCCCTTTGAGAAAAGCCTATAAGGCCATCGGTTCTGGTTCTTGGTTCTGAGCTGTGTTCGCACAAAAAGAAGAAAGCATCGCCCAAGTCCTAAGCCCTATTTGATTGAATTTGAGATTCTCTCGCGGATTCGTATTGAAGACAGGATCCTTTGATCGGGTGGAAACTCCAAAACAGCCTGGGGTTCTTCAGGCAAGGTGATAGGGCAAAGTCGATTCTTTCTTTCGTGAAAAGCCTTCAACTTGGAAATGCTTAAAAAGCAGAGGCCGCGCCGACTCTCTTTGCTTCTTCTATCGCACTAAAGAGTGCAAAGTTGGACTAATTTTGAAAGATGGGGGTGAGGAATGCCTTGTGAATCTGTGATCGCGGATGAGACATATGGCGCAAAGCCCTCTAGCATTTCTATCGGATAGCTATCTCAGTCCCATTCCCGCTCCTTCTTTACTACGTGATCCTTATTTTACCAGTGGTTGCTAGTGGTCGTCCCTGTCTCTTTAAAAAGGTTTAAATAGGATAGATAGAAAGCTGAAAGCTCTTATGTAAGGGGATTGATTCCACGAGAGAATATGCTTGCTTACCCTTTTATTCCCTTATAGCTAAATGAGAATATAGATTGGAAGCTTAGGAGGTTCCAGGTATAGGAGAGCAAAGATCAAAAAGAACATACTATACTACTACTAATTAGTTTAGAGTATAGCCTATATTCATGTATCCGCTTCAGATAGAAGAAAATCTTTTTCTATTTATATAGAATAGATTCATTCCGACTAGCAGTGGCCATCAAGTGAGAAAGCCAATAGGAGATAGAATATTGCGCGATAATAACGTAGGTGAATCTATAAAAATGAATATTTATCGCAAGAATTCTTCTTCTTTTTTGGTATAGTCTATCTTATCTATTTCCAATTAGTTCCTTTCGAACAGCAGCTAAAGATAGCTCCGCGTTGGTAATAAGTTTCTAATTACCTTCCGCATTTAAGTTGAGTTAATAATAAGGGGCAAGCCTAACACAGAGAAACTTTTATCTTCAAGTACTTTTTACACCTCAGTATTCCACCGTATTCTTCCTAAAACCGTTTAGCATCTGAGATGAGCTAGAGGTTAGAAACTATACATAGTCGAAGAGGAAACCCTCAAAAGTTCGGCCGAGGACGAGGTCGCTTTTATAAGTATAAGCAAGTGACCTGCCCTAAATAAGGGACACCGCTATTTCAAGCTGCAGCAAGCAACTTCCACTTCTTCAGATTCTATTCTACCTGTATGGATCTGGACTGGATCGGTATCAATTTCAAAGGATGTCATAACTTGTAGCAGCCAGTAATTTCATAATTACAGTGCATAGGCCTCTACGTCAGCCGGATCCCAGGCTCCAGGTACATTCTCATCCTCTACTACTGTTAACCTTCATTTTCCTAGGTGGTCTAGCTTATTCCCAACCTCAAGATCAGCGGACGAGGCCTTCTTCCGAAAGTCCTTCCTCTTTGCTTTGCCCCAGCGAAAGAGACTGAAAAAGATCCGTATCCGATTCCTCGGGTCTTGCTGCGTCAGCTACCGTAGATAGGAGGCTTTAGCCTATAAAGCAGCTTAGTAGTCGGAAGGAAGCAAAGAAAAGTATGCCCCACATCTATGTAAACAGGGTGGAAGTTCAAAGCATCGAAGATGAGTACATTAAAAATGCATATACGATATCCAAATTTTTATGCCTAATACCCCTTGAAGAAGAATACAATTTTTAAGCGGTTTAGGTAATGTATATTTATTCTCGCTAGAGTAAGGCGAACTGGATAAGAACAATAAAAAATTTTAGCTCGAAGAGTTTGTAGGGGAACCTGTGGCTGGCTATCTTATCCTATTGCCTCCCGCTCGTAGATTAACGGTTTCACTTCATTTTGAAGGCGGACATGAATGAGCAGACATGTTGCCCATTAGTTCTGTCGGGCAGGCTGTCTTACCAAAAACCTTTCCTACTGACTTGGTGACTCCTATAGTACAACCAAAGGCTAGTTGCTTGGCGGACTCAAGACTTCTACTACTTGCTCTATCCTTGCTGGCTTACTAACTCTTGCTCTAACTCCCACTCTATTAGATCCCGAATCCACTGCCGAAGGAATAGAAGCCATGCGATGCAGGATTGATGAAACCGAAGTCTTAGCTCTGTTAGAGCTGAAATAACTCAATATCACGTAATGAAACTGTGCTTTCAAGCGTTCAGTTGTGGCTGCTACCTACAAAAAATAGGATAGGTGAGATTTCCAGGAAAGCTAGTCTTCTTTTTGATAGTAAGAGAGAGAAAGAGCTTCTTTCGATAGAGGAAAGGAACGGAGTCAGCTGTCCCCTTATAATGGTAACATCGCTGAATCCGCTTCGGAAGATAGTGCATCTGTCTTTGCTCTCAGGCATGCATCAAAGGTAAGCTGGATCTCTAGGTGGCTGACCAGGAGAAGGACTAGCTTAGAAATTCACTTGCTAAAAAGAATCCTGCTGAATGTAAAACATTAATAGACTATCTCTTATTTCGCCTAAAGGCTGGAGTGCAATATCTTAGGTAAAAGATCGCTATGCCACTTAATTGTACAGGTTGGGGTTAGACTCACCTACTATTCCCTTTGCTGTCTTAATCGCTGTCTAGCCATAATATCCCGGCGCCTCCTTCTCTTTCTATTTGATGCGCTTGCTTTCGCTTTCATGCTGCCTCTGCCTCCACTCCCATACTAGGAGCGATAATGAAGTCTCCTCTCTTTGGCTAGAGGAGAATGAATTCCTGTCTAAAGGGGAGAAAGTCCTGGTACTCATTCCTTGAAGTGAGGGAGAAGGTGCGTAGCCGCTGTTATGTTAGGAAAAAGATCCGAATTAGCATTAGCATCAGTAGACGCAGAAAGAGATCCTATCCCCTACGGCCTTTGCTATCGCTTTAAACTTCCCTACTTCCCATAGGGAAAGAAAGGGTGCCCTAAACCTAAAAGGGGGTGCCCTCCCAGAAGTCCTAGACTTCCTAGTTTCAGCTTTCTATACTAACTAATTACTTAACTGAATTGCCAGATCAACCATCTCCTTCCCTGTGATTCTAGGGGTTTAGGATAGGAAGAGGGCTAAGCTCAACTCAAAGATGCTAGAGAAGGGCATTCATTAGAATAGCTTTTAATGCGCATTGAGCGAGCAGTTAGTTCAGGTCTTTGTTGTATGATGAGATCTCTCGTTCCAACAATTTTTCCGTAAGAGATGAAGGCTCCTGAGCTCTCTTTTCAGGATGGAACGTTGGTTCAGGACCACAGGACGGGCTAGGGTCCCGTTGAATTATACCTGGTAAATCCCGCCACAGAGGTTGTTTTCTACCTCTCGAACACATACATGCCAAGCCCCTTTTCATTAAGATTTTAGGACTCCTAGTTCCAACTTCAATCTTGGAGCAAGGTGAGCGGGCTAGGATCGGGCTGTTGGACCGGGCAAGGTTAGGAAGGGCGGAAAGGAATTGGAATCTAATAAGATAACGAAAGGCTTCTCCAGCCTGAAGAAGGGAAGCAGCATAAGCAAAGGAATGATATGATTCGGAAGCAGGGGCAAGAGCTAAATAGAAATCTGAGTTATTTGAAACAATAACCAACCGAATGGCGAATGGGAAATACATAGATAAAGTAGACCCTTCTCATAGGGTTAAGGGTAACAGGCTATTCAACCAACCATAAGTAAGAGCTTTAAGCTAGCGCTCCTTTTAAGAACTGCATGGCTAGTCGCCGATCTCTCGGTCTAGCGTCAGGAGTGGTTGCTCTCGTACCTATGGGTACAGACTACAGCGGCAGATTCAAGCGCATGAGTTCAGAGGGATCAGTTGAACGTCTATAGATCGTGATCTGAATATGAAGTGGATTCCAGGGACAGCAGCTTCTATAAACACAAGAAACGGTCTTGTGGACTTACAAACGGATTGATAACTTGCCAGTACACGCTGAGGGTTCCTCTTCAAAGGTCTACCCCGCCCGGTCACGGATCGTCGGGAGTGTTTTTTCTTCAACGGGAGGCCGCCTATTATTATTATCCCACCCGCGGCTATCTATAAGTAGTGAGAGCGAGCTTGGTTCTCCGGCGCCTGGCCATTTCCCCCTTCCAGTCCCCCCGGTTTCCCCCAGTGAGACTTTCTACAGTAAGAGTTCCATTAGTGGCAGTTCTGGTTTTACCCGGTTAGCCAATTCCTGTAGTAGCAGTGGAACCCGGATAAGTTCCTCCTGTTCCAGCAGTAGTGACTACTCCAGTTTTTGTTCTTAGCCTTCGCTCGGGAAGCTATTCCTTCTCCTTCAAAGGTGGGAACCAGATCGACTAACTAACTCGACTAAGCAGGAGAGGGGGGAACCATCTAAACTAATAAGTCTTGGAGTTTCACTCTTGATAAGGGGTTGGTCTGGGAGCCGACATGGAAGTCGACTCCAATGGATGGTCGTCAGTTTCTCAAGGTTGGTCTCGGACCGCTCGAGAGAAACTCGATCTACCCATGCCGGGGTCTCATGCCCCAACTAACATTTTTAGTAATTTGAAGCATGAGATCGCTGCTTTTGCGTGGAATGTGAAAAAAATCCATTCCTCTTAGGCGCAAGGGACTCTTGTTTGGCACGGAACTCTTATCTCTAAGCGAGACGATTCCCTCTTTTTCCTTTCTGGGGCTGGAAAGCACCTCTGATGGGTGGAATGTTGGGTGGTAGTCTCGTCCTCCCTTTCTTCTTCTTCGTGATTGGGAAATGATGATGATTGTTCCATAAAATGCTTTGGAGGTAGCACTCCACTTGGTTTGGTTTCCTTAGCCTGGAATGACTAAACAACTGTGAGCGATGCTACCTATTTACACTTCAATGGATAAAGGCGCATGTCTTACTATTCAATCAGCTTTCCTTTTCCTTTACCTGAGCCTTGACTAGACATTTCAGTTTACCCGTCCCATTGGCTTGTTGTTGATCGTTGTGTTCTTCCTATTAGGCTTTCTCTGAGTCATCTTTCTTATCTGGTAGTCTCCTTTGTGGATCTCAATTCCCAGCGTAATGGGTTCCTGGTTGAGAAAAAGGATATTTCGATAGGAACGGAGACTGACCGGCTGAAGAGAAGACAGCAGTACTGCTATAGTCCAGGTAAGGTGGTGGGCCTAACTAAGGAAGTAGAAGAGAGGCTTTAGGAGAGCCTGGTGGAGCGTTCACAATGACGAAATCATCTTCTGGACGGAAGCAGCTACACTGTGAAATTTTGAGCCAGAGGATGACTACTATGCCTTTGCGGAATCTCAAGCAACCCCTGTGGAACCTGATCTGATCCCGGGCCAGCAAGCCCAGTAAGAACTTCCCGACTTTCGAGGAGTACGCAGACTACCAGGAATAAAAGAAGCCCGACAATTGCCGTTGGCAGGATGGCCTTAGTCAAAAGGTACTCACCAAACTCTGGAGAGGGGAGTTCGAGCAGGATTACTTTGGTCAAAGCCCACAGGATTACGCAGAGCGCTACCTAAAGGGAGATGACTCTCAGACACAACAGGTGTACTTCCTCATGACAGACAGACTAGGACGCTTCCATCCATGGAAGTTCAAACCCAGATGCTGAAATAATCGAGTACGGACCATGGCCCCTGACTCTAATGCCACCCTCAGGGCGTCCCTTCGCTGCGCTTGCTAACCCACTAGAGGCTATCCAAGGGATAGTTTCCCTTCCTGCCTAAAGGATAGTAAACATCTTCCGTTCATCTACACCGGATGCCACCGCTACCACATTCTTAAAGCAATAAAAAAGCTTCACTCGTCAGTTTTGATTCTCTGGTAGCAAGCATAGAAAGAAGTCATTGGAATCTCAATAATTAGGTATAGAAGTTCTCGGCGAAAAGAACCCCTCTCGATCCTGATTCGAGAAGAGCCTGTATCGCCCGGTGAATAACTTAACGGGAAAAGACATCGGATACCACCCCTCTATTTACATATATCACTGCTGCTAAGGCAAAAGCCTTTCTATTTGAATTTAATTCTAGAAAGCTTTCCGGAAAGGAGTGCCCCTTAATCAAATGAGGAGCAATAGCGAAGAGTGGGATGATAAAAAGGGAGGGTTGCATGCCGCTACCAACGAGAGAGACCAGCAAGTCAGTTCAAAAGCTTGAATCTCGGGTCGTTCTCTGTGAAAGAACAATTGAAAAGATGTCATCAGCGCATTGACCTGGCTCGCTCACTCAGAAGAGAGGAACCGGAAATAAACATAATGATTATAAAATAAATAATGAAAAAAACTAGAAGATAGATACTGACCTTCAAAGGCTACGCTCCTCAGTCCACTCCACTACTGGGAAATGGCTCTCGCCAACCCTTCTCTTTGAGGATTCCGACCTTGAATTAGAAGAGGTTCCGTTTTCTTTGGACAGGCAAACCCGGAAAGAGAGGTAGTTTGAATGTCACTGCCCAGTACGAGCGAACGAGGCTTTGATCCTGCTAGAGTTCTGCTCGAGCCTGAGTTTCAACTCGTCGGCTACTTTGACAGATAGGAAATTTTTGGTTGCACCGACCAGTGCTGTGGTCTTTCGCCCCGACATGCATGAGCTTTGACTCCTACCATTCCGGGCTCAAACTGGTGACCCGAACTAACCATCTTCTCTTTCTTGTTCCGTTCCCTCCACACCCGCATTCCATTCCTCCGCCTTAGGCCTGGTAGTGTCTGTATCGATGCTGGTATGTAGCTGCCTAGCTCTCCTGGTCCCATCCCTCGTCAGAAGGAAATGCAAAGAAGGAGCCATCTACTCCATTACTAGGACCCGAACCCAAGAACTCATCTCCATCTCTATACATTTCTCAAGATCCATCTGCTTGTTCCCCCTCCGACCGGGCTTTAGGCCCAGTTATCCTCTTCCGGCGAAGGCAAACTCATCTCATTCCGAATCCAATGCTTCTCTATTTCTTGTTTCTTTCCCAGCACCAACCAAAAGTTCCAGGGCGCCCGAAGTGGTGCTGTTTCGGGAAGGAGGTATGAGCCATCAAACAGACCCATATCGTCGAATGCATCTCCCTGGAACTTAAAGCTATCGATCCAATAGAATCATACATACTTTTGTTTTGCTCCAGGCGCCCCGCACTCAACCTTCTCCCTTCCCCGGATCGAGAAGGAATGAAAGTGCCCGGTCCGATCCCAATCTAACGATGGAAGCGCCTGTCTCCAGATCCAATTTCGACGTTCTCCCTCTCACTGATGGAAGTAATGACTTCTCTCATATGACTGGCTGCCACCCAAGCTTCAATAGGCGAAGGGAAGGGGGTGCTTTCTTCTGTCACTGAACTGACGAAGGCCCCCTCTCCGCCATCATTTCTCTTAGCGGCGGGGAAGCAAGCATCTGAAAGTTTCTCTCGAGTCACTGGCCTTGGAAGGGAATCAACTCAACCGATCTCTCTCCGTCTTCATCTCTCAAGGACCCTGACGGAACTACATGAAAAGCTAAGCAAAGGCGAGTAAGCCAGCCAATCCGAGTCCATTGCCGTGCGCATTCTATTCGTCTCTTCCGGGACCAACTCACGAGATAAGGTGAGCCCTTAAGCCATCTCATTCATCTGAACCAAGGGCGAGCCACCTGCATGTTCATCTTCATCGAGTGCCGGAACCAGAACCAAGCTCTATTCCACCTCTATCGGAACCAAGGCAATGCTCTGCATCTCTTTCTCCTGTTCCACTTCCAGCAGAGCGGCTAAGAAGCAGCAAAGTCCGATACGGAATAAAATCCCCTCTCTTCTTCTCTCTTTGTCCCCCGAACCAATGATTTGATTCAATGCCCCGGAGCCAGCAACTTTGGATGGCTCGGCGATAGCTATCTGATTCCTACTATCAGAGGCGAGTTAGAACCGGATACAAAGCAATCTTCTCCAATGTCATATATTTCTCCTGATCCCGATTCCACAGGCCTCTTCCCTCGGAACTACTCCAAGGCCTTCCATTCCTCTCCCAGCTAACGAGCACCAATCTGCATCTTTCTCTCTTTCGCTATGAAGCAGAATCAAACCTCATGGGCCCAGGTACTGCTATCTATGCAACTAATGGATCCCTTCTGACTCCCCCGTCTTCATTTCCATTTCTTTCGTCCGATCGAAGGCAGGCTTTTTCTCCAACTCAACCTCTAGTGCCTCTACTGGCCAAGCCATCTACAAGGGGCGAAGTGGGACCATCACCTGCCTATTCAAGTAATCCCGTTCTCCCTAACGAGCTAAGTCCGGAGAAAGAAGCAATCCAATGAGTGAAATCCCCAGCCATCTCTCTCAACCGCCCATCCGCACCTCCCTCACTAGTGGTCCAAGTCCATATCTTCCAATATTACATATTACCTCTGATCGTCCCTTTCCTTTGTGGGTGTCAATCAATATAGTGCTTCCTCTGATATCGCCTGTGCGGGGTAACACTGTGTTACCGATTATGAACTGCTCCACGACTCTCGTATCTGTTTAGCCATAGCATAGCTCAATGGCTTCCCACACTGGACTTAATGCCCAAAAATAAGGGGATTTCGAAAGCTATTGATGTTCCATATGCGACCGACTTATGCCCTCTTTCTAAAAGAAAATCGATTCTAGCATCTCCTCTGAGCTACAATCGGAGCTCCTTTGCCCGGTAGTAATGCACTTATTTATCGTTGACGGAACCGACACTTGACTGACTCGTTCGGGTTGGTTTTGTTTGCCCAACAATGGATGCCTGGGAATGCGAAACATGAATTCACTCTTTTTTGCCGGTAGTTCGGAGGCCGGGATTGCTGCGATAAGAGCACGAAAGCACTGGGACGCTGCTCGTGGTACATGATCTTGCCCGTGAGAGGGAGTTATCCGTGAAATAAATGAAGCCCCGAACTAGCAGCTTTCGAAGTGAAGTATGGAATGGAAGGAGCTAAAGTTGTATTGGAAAAATGCGGTTAAGCTCTTCTGGCTGAATCCTACTCTGGGCCTGCCCTTTTTCTAGCTTTTTCATTATGCTGGTTCAACTACTGCTTATGCTGGAAATCTCTCAACACCGTCAATCCACTCTCAATGGATGCTGCCCCTTAAACAGTGTGAAAGGGTGGGTGGTAGGTAGAACTAAGGGCTTTTAGGTCTTGTTGGCCCGGTAATGGAATCAATAGCTTGCCCGAACAGGGATGAATAAGCCAATAGCCCACATGATAGCAGACTTGCTTGACCTATTGAAAGAAATGCCAGTATAGACTTATGGTACAAGGTCGGCTAGCTAAAGGCTTCGGTTCTAGGCAAGGATCCGCCAGTAGCAGTTCATTTCCCAGTTCCCATTCAACATTCAAAGGCTTCACTTCTTTACGGACTGCTCTTGCTCTTACTGCTGCTTCCTATGCTTCCTGCGACTACTTTGACTTGACTGAACCCTCACAGCCTTCCCGCTTGATATCCCGTTTTCCTTATCTCGTGCAATTTAAGGGGAACGAGATGGGAAAGCCCAAACGGAGCCCGGTGGGGGAATTCTTACCGATACCGAAGCCGTCGAAATGGTCATAGAACACATGACCGGACCGCTAAAGACTGCCGTGGCTTATGGCAATCCGACTACGTTCGTCAAACTCTTTGATAGAGTGGCGCGAATGGAAAGGAGGACCAAGGACGGGACTATTCCCTTATCTTCATCATCTCCTTCAAAGCCTCCATCAAGTTCTCAGGCTAGCTTCAAAGCCCACTCCCAACGCAGCTACCATGGAAGAAGAAACCCAAATGGGTGCCGTTGAGGTCCGTCTTCCTGATCAGAAGCAATCTGGACGGAACCTATCTCAGAAGACCCCTTCCAACGATCGTCGTCCTCCGCAAACCGATGATCGTCGAAGGCTCCACCAAGATGCTCGAGTTCCTTATGATTATGGGGGCGGAAAGAAAGGGGCAACAGTCCGGCCGGACCGGATTATTATCCCTAAGTGAACTCCTGCCTCAAATCAAAGATATCATCACGTTCCCAAGGGAAAGGTTACCACCTTTACCAGAAAATTGGGAGTCACCTTATCACGGTCACACGACCGACATGTGTTGGACTCTTCAAAGACTCATCGATTCCGATGAGATTCGCTTTCCGGGAGTCGAAAAATGGAAGACCGCAGCAACGCCAACATGAGAATCTTCAAGGATCCTCTCCCTGATCATGCATCTGGTTCCAAGGGGATCCCTATCAACGCGCTCGAAGTCGATGAACCTCCCTCTCACCCTCGATATCATTCAGGGGATCATGAGAAGGTTCTTCGAATCGCTTCTAGCCGGAGGTACCGATTTGCAACCGTTATCAAAAGAGGTCGCTCCGCCACCGAAAAAGGAGAAATCGCGCCGATCGATCTCACCGCAAGTGATGACGCCTTACTAATAGGATATTCCTCAGGAGAGTCGCCCTCATCACAAGTCGATCGAGATCATCTTGCGCCCATCCAAGCGCACTTCGGAAGGAAAAGTTGCATGTCTGCGAGGCATGTGACGATTCCAACCCGAGCGACGAGGTGGTTCCTCAGAAGATTCGTCCAAGCAAGCCATTATGCATCGACATCAAGCCATCCAAAGAGAAGATTCGAGAAGTCGACTACATCAAGGTTGCTCCTCGAGTCACCCGAAGCGAGCCATCAGCCGAAGAAGTTCCAAATTCCAGAAAGTTCCAGAAAGAGGCTGATCGAGGTCACCGACGCACCTACAGAGAAGACTAGGCCGACCGAGAGCTACTCGAACAGGAAAAGACTATGCAAGGATCTATCCAAGGGCTTCTCAACCTGAGAGCCAAGAAGAAGCTGCTCCAGATCAAACCAAGAAGGCGGTTCCACAGTCTGAATATGTGACCTCCTTGGTCATCTCAGCAAGCTACCAGCTCAGATCTCTATTTTGGAGTTAGCTACCAGCTCCGTTAGCTTGGAGTTTTCTTGCTCGTCGAAGAGTCTTCTCTTGTGTGAGTGACTTACCGACCACCTTTTCTAGAACCTCCTTTTCTAGAAAGGAATTCATACTGATGATCGCCACGCCCCTACTCGCTGTGGGACTCTCTAAATAGAGTCCCTTCGCTCCACATTCATGCGTTTAATAAGAAAAGGGAAAGAATTCCCGGCTTGGATATTTGAACTGCTAACAACTACTACAAAACCCGTTCCTCTAGAACAGCTAAGAAGGTTCTTATCTGGCGGGCTTGAGATTCTTATTTCATTTGCTTGTCTGGGAGTACGATATTCTCTATAAAGCACTTTTTTCAATTCAAACAAGTAGCTAAGTCGTCACTAGACGTAAAACGTGTAATAAAACGTGTAACTAGCGTGGGAACAAGAGAACCCCCCTCATATTAAATCTAACCGACGACCTATCCTACCATCAGGTGGTCGTTTGGGACAGGTGTTAGAAGGGTCAGGCAAGAGGCGGATTTTCGCCATGGGAAACTACATCGCTCAGAGGTTATTACGACCTTTGCACGATTGGCTGATGGCCCGTCACGGACGTTTTCATCAGACACGGCCTTTGGACCGGTTAGTTGGTAGCAGGACGGTCTATTCATTTGACCTTAAGTTTAAGTCGGCCACTGCATGAGTGACTTAATACTCATGAGCGACTTAATAGGTTTCCTGTTCGGGAGGACGTTCGGTCAAGCGATCGACTTGATTTTAGGTGTTAATGTGTTTACTGTACCGTCGGGTTAAACAGCCCAATGCGAAAGGAAAGTCGCCTTTAACTCTGGTAAACCTCTCGGTTATCATGCCTCTTGGCCTCTTTTCGCTCTCACTCACCACTTGGTGGTGTGCTCTAAGTACGCAATACGGGCAGCGTTTTACTAAGTACGCAATACTCGGCGACGATGTGGTCATTGCGGATGAAGCCGTGGCTCACGCGTGTCATTGTTGAGGACGTCAGGGGTTAGTATTTCCGAACAGAAATCCCTGGTCTCTCACACGGGTGCGGCTGAATTTGCCAAGCGTTTCCGTGTGAACAATCAACCGTCTCGATTCCTTAATACCTATGGGTATTAACTACTCTTACCCGGTAAAGCGGTTTTCAACCCTTTGTCGTGTAGGAGGAGCTGGATATAGGATGTTGGCACATAGTCGTGGACGTCGGTTTGACCGCTATGTATACCAAGAAAGACGCGTTCTCCTTTGAGTGGTGGCTTGGAAGGGTTCCAAACCTCAATCCCTATCTGAAGGGTGTAATGGTCGACTATTTGATTGAGGTCGGTCATGAAACCTGATGATCTCAAAGCCCCGAGCTCCGTAGTAAGGCAAATGTTCGAAAAACGTGACATGTCGAGAAAGGTGGAATCATCGTGTAGAAGGATCATTAAGACCCCTCGTCTCAAAAGCTCAAAAAAACACACAGTTGTCTTGTCTTGTGCAGGGGAATACTCTGAGGATTGAACAAAGCACGTGCATCCGAATACTCTGAGGAATAGTATACTGTTTGAAAGAGAGTCAAAGGCCCAAAGATAACGTGTAGAGGAGATCGCTCACCAATAATAGGAGCCATCGTCTTCTTACTCAGATAAGCAGCCATCATTAAATTAAGGCATCAGGCTTGACTAGGGATCCACATAGGTGTATCCCAGTATAAGTCCTCGAGCTATTTCCAGGAGATGGCGATTTTTCCATTCTACAACTCAGTAGTGTGGAGGAGTATTTGCACATGAGGTCTTCTTGATGAATAAAAAAATGCCATGGTCTATGAAGTACTTCCACAAAACAAAGCATTAGAGATGAACTCTCCTCCATTTCATTTCACGGGCGGAGAATTTTCATATCTTTCCCTATCTGAGAATGAAGAGTCAAAGGGGGTAAGAACCATGCGATAAAAGGCTTGAAACATTGCACTAACTTCACTTTTGCATTTCATCATATAGAGCCGTCTAATTCTAGCGTGATCATCTATGAAGCCGAGAAAATACCGAACTCCAGAGTCAGAAGAGACAGGAGCCGGTCCCCATAGCCCATAGAAAAAAAGGGGGAAAAGGGCTGGCTTTCTATATATAACTATTATAAAAAGGGAGGATTGCTGTGCTTTGACAGTTGACACGTAGTGCGTGTTAAAGATGTTTATCATGAAGGAGGAAATCAATGAGGATACAATCCAAGAAGCGCCATCTGCTCTAGTCTCTGATCATGTGGATGTCCCAATCTTCTATGCCATGCCTACCATGAAATGTTGTCCACCTCTTTATTTGACGACTCACTTGCAGCAGAGAAAGATGAAGATGAAAAAAGAGAAGCAGCCATGGCCCTCACCAATCTATAATAGTGATCCCGTAATTGCTGTTGATACTTGTGAGTCAGCCAGCCTTCAAAGGAAAGAGGTACAGAACACACTGGAACTCGAAAACGTCGCCTTTTCCGTCAGCAATAGGACCACTCAATGCTGCATTCAAAGAGAGGAAAGAACCTATTCTAAATACACTTAGGTCTGCTCCCCAAGAGGAAGGCTCTGAATTGCCATTTAAAGCGCCATAAGTGATTCAATGGGTCAATAGCCCTGGCAATATCCTTCTGTCTTAATCGATCGTGTCCTGACTCAATCCGTTCTCTTCCCTTCCTTAGTCAAAGGCAGCAATAAAAAGCTTTGTAAGTCAATCTGTGCGCCATCTGTCTTTTTTCCCCTATCTCTTGAAATCGCTCCTCTGTCAACTGGAAAGTCTCTCAATCGCGAGCTGTCAGCTGTCTGTTCAACTCTATCGGTCTCTTCTGTCGAAATTCGTATTGATATTCCTGCCTGGTCAATCCGTCGGTCTAGGGATAGGTTGTTGCGCTAGCGACGGTTAATCGATATCTGGAATGAGTTTCCCTTCCTTATCCTTAATGATAGGACTTGTGTAATAGGATCTTTCCTAAGCAATCAAAGGGATGCGCGCGCTAGGCTTTCTTTTCAGCCCTTGTGCTTGGTAATTTCATCTCTCCAAGGCTACCGGCGCCTTTCTCTCTTCCTTCCCTGCCGGAAAGAAGCTCCTTGATCTTCTCCGTCTAGCCCTTCGCCTTTCCAGTCTTCTCTTTCCTGCGTGCAGGACAGATACTAGTTCTTCTTCTAGTCCTGATAGTCGCGCTCTTGTCTTACAAGTCTAAGTAGCTAGGAATCTTCCCGTTTAGGAGTTCATGAGCCAAGCCAGTCCAGTAAGCAAGCACAAGCAGCAGTTCTATCAGGAAAGGGAGGCGCTTCTTTGAAGCAATATCTCTATTCTCGACAGCCTCTGGCGCCTCGCTTATGCACGTAACAATCCGCAGAAATTTCAAATATACTTCCCCCCGATGCCAATTCGAAGAAGAGTTGCAAGAACCTTATCAGATTGGGGAC
>JAQOOD010000006.1:1667244-1682244 GCA_029633175.1 Citrus glauca
GCCTTAACGGCCTAAAGGTGTACTAAGTGAGTGGAGTACCGGCGGCGTACGTTAGTTCTCTCTTTCAAGCGGAAAGGCAGGAACTAGAATCGAATCTGGATTTATAACTATCGCAAGGCAAGCCGAGCTACCCGAACTGCCTGAGCTGCCAGAACGAGCCGAGCTAATAGAGCTAAACTGCCTACTTGTCCGAAAGCAAGGCTGCTACCAACTCGGAAGGGAGAGATTTTAGACAACTAAGCAACTAGTCTTAACCCTTCCTCCCCTATCTTTTAAAGCTTCTTCTTCAAAGGAAGCCTCCACTAGCTAAAGGAAGCTAACTGGGTTGGTTTGGCCGAACCTAGCCGCAAGACAAGACTGAGATAGAAGTTGTATCTTAAACCGACTGACCGACGGGGAAGGAGATATTAGGAGAAAGCTACTTACTATCCACTTGCTAGGCCACGGAACCTGCTAACAAAAACAACGTTAGCTGCGTGAAGTGGAGTACGCATCTTATTTCTTTCAAGCGACCAGCCCAGCCCTTATTGCGCAACTCAACTCTCGCCTTATTGCGTTGCGGCATTCACTCGAGCTAGGAAGCCAGCTAGTCGTACTAACAGCTTGAAGTCGTGTCTTGAAGGCTTGCCCCCGCCCCCCAACCTAGGAACAACACTAAGACGTTTCGTTTCCATTTTTTTGGTTAAAAGCATCGCATAGTATAGTGATAGTGCCCGGTCCGCAGCTGCGGAGTCCGCCTTCCCTTGAAAACACCTCCCAGACCAGAGGGGAGGGTTATAGTACAGATGTACGCTAAGGAATATTATTAGTAAGACAGACGTATAAAGTGCATATGTACTATAGCTGCAAAAGAAAATAGATCCTTGTTCGGGTGTTCTGGTGGTGTCCCCGTCTGGTCTACTATCGTCTTTTCACCGCCGCTAGACTACTTTGGCCCACCAAATGGCACAACCACAGTAGCTGGCTTGGCTCCCTCTTGCTCTGGTCTACACTCCCCTTGTGAGTCGCCACCCTCATGTACTACTCTACTATAAACAAACATAACTACTACAGATAGACTAGAACATTTCTTATGTCAAACCATTCGATTGAATGCAATCTCTGATGTCAATGACACGAAAAAGGGATATATACAATGAATGGAATATACTGCTAGAGTATTTGAAAGCATCTGCAAAGCCAACAACGGGCACAGTCGATCGTAGATCCCACATGATGCCTTGTACCCTCACCCAACCTTGTCTCTCGCTTGTCGACTTGAGTCGAGCTCACTTTCGATCGAGGACTACCGGTTAAAAGTGTTTGTAGCGTCAATTCCTTTCGGTGTACATCTCACCCAAAACAAAATACCAGGAAACATAAGCTGTCAGCTCATATCTATCTCTGCTCCTCGATCGAACAAAAGCCGTTTGATCCTATATAGCCTGGACCCGCGTACTCATCGTGGTCGTCCCTCAGCCTCCCGCACCCATATTCCTAACCATCCCTGGGAGGAGAATAAGGATAGCTAGTCACGGACGATTTTCTCACCTACATGGTATACGAATCCAAGACTTCCTAGCTAGAGGCTAGACGGTATCAAACCACGGGACAGGGAAAAAAGAGCAGCTTTCTAGGTTCTGCCATTGTAGGGTCAAAAATAAGAATCAAAAACGAAATAGAAGCGGGTTCATTACGCCTGATTCGCCAAAGTACCACTGCCACCAGGGCTGACATCCTCCTATCGCCTACTAGCTGCATGCGTTAGATACCTACTGCTTCTATCGATGGAAAGACCGAAGCACGTCTCCCTATAGCTTTGACTGCCAGAGGTTGGGAAGAAGGGAGGTGACTGGGCCCTATCACAAAATGAGCAAGTTAGCGACTTGTCAAAGCTTGGTGGCAGGTTTTGTCGGAAGAAGAATGTTTTTCAGCGGGAGTCTCATCTCAGGTTGAGGGGTGGCTGGTTCAGTCGCTTTCTCGAATGGAAATTTCGAGCCGTTTCGCTTACCTTGCATACTACAGGAATGACTACATCAGAAACAGAAGATCTGACTAATAAAGTCTTAGTATTGGTGATACATACCTTGCAGCCTTCCCTTGATTCAAGACCTAACGGTCCAGTCTACCGGTTAAATCATTTATAATTCCTTTTGGGTTCTCAGTGAGCCTATGCCCCCTCCTATACTACCAGCTTCAGGTCGAATAATTAAACTACTTCACCTCCGAGAGGTGGAACTCATAGTTTGTGCCATTGATTGGTATATAAGACTCAGGCTCTGACCCACTTGAATAGAAGAGAAGACTAAACCTCGAGAAGTCTATTATTTTCACTCTGCATATGTCACTGCCCTCTCTGCTGGGAATTAGATCCTACTCTTTGTCTCCCCTTTTCACAGAAAATGGAGAGCAAAATTGATCGATTTATCGGATCCTAGGTCGGGACCAAGGGGCGTAGCTGCTATTTCACCGGGAGTGAATCTAGCTAGGGCGATTTTCCACTAATTCGAATCTCCTGACCCAGGCGTAGATCGGAGATTGTCTAAATGGTAATAAGGAAGTGGCAGCAGTCCTCTCATATCATATAAAAGAGAAAGAAGTTCTGCTTGTTCTCTCTTTTCCCGAGTCAGATTACATTCAAATCGTTATTTTAAATGTCAAGATTGGCTTGGTCGTCGTCACACCACTCGCTGATGCAGATCTGGGAGGCTGGGTCGGCTAGCATTGAATACGAATAAGCTCTTCTTTCATTCCTCTTGAAAAAATGCTTTCCCTTGGCTTCGGTGCCAGCTAGGACTGGTAGCATGCTTAATGGTAGCATGGCCTTCTTTCTCTTGGATTCGGAATGGGAGCTGCACGTTAGCACTTTACTTTATGACTTTACTTTCTTACTTTTCCGGCATAAGAGGTCTTTTCTCTTTACTGTCCCGGTCCTGTCTCTTTGCTGTTTTAGCGGAATAAGCAGTCTTGGTGCTTTGGGCGTGACACTAGTCTGACTGTGCTTTCCTAGCTATTCTTGATCTGATCTTGCCAGGAAGAAGGGCATCCAACAGACAGAGTGATGCTTCTGTCATATATTATGATAGTCTATTTTTTCATTTTTTAGGAATCCGTATAAATAGACTGTTTGGCTTAGTGTTCGTATCAAACTCTAAAAAGAGGTTGTTTTCTTGCAATTGAATCAAAAGGAACTGTTCATACGGGAGCGCAGCCAGCCTATCCATCATAACATAATATAGGAAAGTACGCCCTCTCCCTTGTCAACTCCGAACGAATGCTTAGTTAGCCGTGAATGAGAACTCTTGTTGCTTGTTGGCCGGTAGCTCCATGTAAGGTTAGCTCGAAAGCGAGTTCTTACTCTTTGACCTGAGGGGAAGAAAGCTCGAAGAGCTTCCCTGGGGTGAGGTTGACCTTCTTTCTGCGGTACGGCTATTAATCTTATTAGAGTCAGTAGCTGGGAATCTCTTCTTCCGCCTATTAGCGGTGTGACTGTGACTTTCTTATTGAGAAGACTGCTTTCCTTTGAAAGAGCTGTGGGCATAGCTAAACTTTCTCAAATGCGGGATTTCCTATTTCCTCTTGATGCGGTAGAAGAAGTCTAGTCTAGGTCATTTCTTTTGCTAGAGAATATGTTGTTGTCCGGCATACCCCCCCGAGATGAAAATGAAAAACGATAAACAAAATACTACCTGCTTTCCTTTCGGTCAGCTGCCCCTCAACCGCGTTAGGGGTGTCTTGGTATTGGATCAGCTCTTCTGTTACCAGAAACTACAAATAGGGGAGCGCGATTTGGTGGCGAAGAAGAGCGTTCTGTGCCTCAAGTTCCGCTATTTGCTCTTCCAGCCTGACGTACTCTTGGAACTGAGCCAACCCCTCCAGCCGGGGAGCCAACTCGGTCTGTTGTCGTTCCCAAACGATCCGAAACGCATCCGACTGGAGAACATCCCAATAGAACCGAGACTGCGTCCCGTCGGCGTAAAACGACATAAGTAGCTCTGAGAGGCGGGGCTGGTTAAAGTCCATACCCATTAGTTCAAAGTATGTCCGAATAACCAAATCCACATCTCGTGGTGGTATATATAGAATCGAAGGTGCATCTTGATAGAAGAGACATTGGTACTGATTGATTATTAAATTCTGTATCCAGGAGCAGCACTCGATCTTTAAAATGGAGTGCAGGAACACCTCCCTTTGGCCGGCAGGACAAGAGACTAAACCTTCAGTTACAAAACGGAGCCATTCAACATCCTGCCCTGGCTGCGTTAGGAAATACTGGAGAAGCTCACGATCTACAGGGAATTGGGATAAGGCAACGGGAATGGTATGCGCACAAATCGTTAGCTGTCAAAGCGGTCAATGTACTTCACCGTACAGACAACAGTCTTGCATCCCTCCACCTCAGGACATGAGGTCCATATAATATATATCGGCCTGGCCAGCAACAGGAATCCCTATTCCGACCAACCCGGGAGAAGAGTTATACGCCTCTCTCAGTACAGGCAAGCCGTAGGGACTTTTAGTCGTTCGTGTCCGAATAGCATAGATGATTCGAACGGATAGCCACAATCCCAGGTCGTTGAAACGTAGATGATGATAAAGTCACCCTCTTGGAATAAAAGAGAAGAAGATCTGATGGTTCAGCTATCTCTTCTCCCTATCCCGCGGATAGTTGACTACGTGAAGCTAGTAATACAGTTCCATTCGGGGCCGGGGCCGACCACCTGTCTTTGACCGACTCGCTCCGGGATAGAGCACATTTGAAACCTGCCTCTGGAACAAAAGATTTTTATTGAAAGACATGTCCAGCCGACGAAAAAGATGTTTTAAGGGCCCTTACTGTCCATTCCACGAGAAAAAAGGGACTATAGGCATAGTTAACCTGGCTCAGGGGCCCGGGTTGTCGGGTCAGAAAGGCGCGTAGCTCGCTCTACCGTTAATGATTGATCCACCAGACGCGGCTGCTCACTAACAACCGATTCCTTAATAACGAGGTAGCCATAGGGGAAAGTGGCTGGATCGAATCCATGGCTAGCATGGGTTCAAGCATCTAATCTGTTTTGGTAATGCGGAATTGATCAACAATCGGATTAGGGATAAGTACATGATGAAAAATGAGAAGCGCTTAAGCAATATAAGAGTTTTCTTAACTCTATGATCGCCTTCGGTCCTTCAATATAAAAAATATATGCCAATTTTTTTTTTACACGGCTGCTTCCTTGAAAGCCATCACTGCTTCTGCCTTGAAGGAATAAGAGAAAGATTTTCGATTTGCTTTTCAGTCGGTATGGTGCACGGGCCATCGGTCACGGAGTAGATCCGCAAGTATTTGAATCTTATGATCAGGTCGATTCATGCAGGAAAATCCGCTTTTTTATAAGATCAAGCTTCCCCGCCCGCCCAGGTGTCCTTGTACCCGTTTGAGTTCCCGGAGGTTAGTTGGTGGTTTCATTTCAAGGATGACTTTAGTTTTGGCTGAGTCAACTGTGATTCCATCTCTTGTAATAAAAAACCCAAAAACTTTCCCGTTACTACCGCCAGAAAGCTTTTGAGGGCCTCATGTTGTGCTTTCGAAGTATCTTGAAGACCCCTCGTGGATCTGCGAGGTGCTCCACGTAACACTCTACTGTTTTATGTTGTTGATCTCGAAATATCTGCATCATAGCCCCTTTTCTAGTAAGGTAGGTAGCACTAGCATTTTTGAGACCGAATGGCATCACTGTATAGCAGTACGTACCGAATTGAGTTCTAAAGGACGTGTGCCTTTCGTCGTCTAGATCAATTTCTATTTGGTTATACCCCCTCTATGAAAGAAAGATGTTCATATCCGCGGGTATTATTTATCATGATTTCCGTGATCGGCGGAGGAAATTCGTCCTTAGGGAATGCGTTATTCGGGTCTCTGAAGTCAATGCAAACCCGAATCTGCCCGTTCTTCTTGGTCACTGAGGCAATGTTTGCCAACCAATCGGGATCTTTCTCTTCTCTTATGAGACCCACATCTTTGAATTTCTTAACTTTTTTCTCAATCTTCTTCATGAGGAGTGGATGAAAGCGTCGTTGTGCTTGCTCGATGGGCTTAGCCTCTGGTTTGATATTAAGCCTGTGGACGGCGATTTCAGGGTCTAGCCCAGGCATCTCAGCCTAACTCCAGGCCAAATATGCCCAAGTATTCATTCGTTAAGGAGCTGGACGTATTGTTCAGCTTCCTATGAAGCTAGGCTAGCACTTAGGAAGATTGGACGAGGGTGGCAGGGGCACATCTGGTGGTATCGTATATAAGAGAGAGCTTCTTTTAAGAATGATCTGAAACTCTAAATTGAATAAGAGAAGAAAGAAAGTAGCCTAGTTCAGATGAAAAGGTATGCCACAATGCTATCCGAGTTCACAGGTGTCGTTCCGTCTACTTTTCTTTCCAAACTTTTTCAAAATTCAGTTAGTGCGAAATCAACCTATCAATTGGTAGAGTACAAGATCGAAAAGAACCCTATAGGCAGGCAGGCTAAAAGCGCTGTCCGTCTTCATGGCCTCAATAAGACTCAGTATTGTACTGGCCGAATCCGTTTCGCAGCACGGAGTATACCTCAATCTCCGTTAGTTCCGTTTCGGCTTTTTCCCCAATTTCCCACTCCTTCTGTGAGGCAAAACCTCACCGCACTACACTACACTTCGACACAAGAGAAGAGGACCGGGCGCTTTGCTTGTATCTCCGGGATACGAATTGGCGGTCTTTCTTTACGAGCACTAGGACGTAGTACTAACTATGGATCAACTCATTGCGGATTTCGTTTCTAGGATGGGTTTGGCTCTGCCTGTAGCTATTCTTGTAGCCGTTAGGGCTGGCCTAATGCTCCATCAAATGAATAGTCTTGATATGGAAACAAAGGGAACTGGTGTAACGATAGATGTAGTTAAGGAGAAAGTTGTGAACCAACTTGAAATTCTTTTGAGAGTTTATAGAGATACTACTGGAGATGTTCACTTCCCGACAGAAGTAAATCTCCAAGAGGTAAGCGCACGTCTATTTTTTGTAGACGAGAGAGTAAGCCTTCTACACAATATTTATTGTGATCTTATTTCTCAGGGAACACAAAGTGAATACTTTCTCCAAGTTATACAATTTCTTGGAGGGTAGTCTTTTTTTGATCGTTATCGACGAGAGCATTCAATTCCCGGAAGTAGTTGAAGCCAAAGGCGACAACGAGGCCCCCTAGCGATAGGGGGGAAAGAAGAGTGGGTATGTGGGCTTCTTTCGCTTGAGTTGTTTCAGTGTGCCGTCGTTGAAGGTGTTCAGTAATCGGATGCTATCGAAGAAAATGAATGAAATAGGCATAATTTCTCTCAAAGCAGCTCCGCCTTCATAAAGTATTATTTTATTGCACTAGCATTCCAATGCAACAACGAAGGAAAAGGATTTCTATTACTCACGAGATGGCATGAGCTTGTTCGGAAGCTAATGTCGGTGAATCAGGGATAATCGTCTTAAGACTGGGAATTGACAATAACAAGAATAGGTCCTTTAGTAAAAGCTCAATCCCAACTCTCTTATCTGGTGCAGAACCTACCCTAGAGCTATTGTTCATCTAAAATTGAGCTGCAGTTCTTCTTTCAAACCTAGCTAGGGGATTGGATTCCGCTCTATCAATTCCGTAACTCTTATCTTATCTACGATAGGAGCAAACGGAACTTCTTCAAAAGGAGAAAAGAAAGATCATATCGGCAAGAGCAAGTAAAGTCTGACCGGAAGCCAGTCTCGGCTGCATTATCTTCCTACCGATGTCATACTATACTCTATTATGACCTGAGGGTGACTGAACTACCTGCACGCCCCGAAGTCACTTCTCCTCTCTTCCCTCTCGGCAGGGAACTTTCGCTACGCTAGTAAATGACCCAGACATGGGGCTTGGTATGATAAGTTTTATAGCTTTCTAATCAGTAAAGGTAAAGGCTTTCTTATGAGCCGTCGTGATTCCTCGTTATTTATTCAAACGAACAGTTTGCGAACTCATATTATTGCGGTTTATTAGGATGATTTTTTTATAACTGGCAGTGATACCTCTTATATCTCCACTGCTGTTAACTCTGTTTGTCAACACATGCTATCTCCTACAGATGACCACTTTACTGCAGTAAAACGTATCTTGCCTTATCTCAAAGGGACTGTTAGACTTGGTATTCAGTTCACTAGAGGACCTTTCACTCTTACTGCCTATTCAGACGCTGATTGGGCAGGTGATACTTGTGATCGCAAGTCTCACATGTGAACGAAATCGAGAGGTAAGATTGTGAAGTAACGCCTGAGGCACATGAATAAAGTTTGCATGAATCTAACACTTTTGGGACTTTTTCACGTACTGATGGCAATCGTTCTCCTCTTTTCATTGCCCTATTGAGTAAGGGTCGGTGTTTGCAAAAATAAAAATGTCGAGCCAGTAGTGAGAATGGGGGAGCTGGACACTAGTTGTGCTAGTGGAATGCCCTAGTCAGCCCGAACCGTTTTGCGGTTCTAGAGGACCCTGAACAATAAGAGGGAAAGATGCCGGATCTGGACACTTCAGAACAGGAAGAGATTGCTCAGGATGAGTGTCTGGGTAACAAAGCCGAGAAGGGTGTAGTCAAGGTAATTTTATTTCGAAGAGCCCGGAATGGAAGAGAGTAAGCTTAGTGCCGAAAGGAACAAGCAACTCCTGAGCTATTAAAACAAGAACTATTTCACTCGGGCTACTTTTCTTATCGGGCAAGTTGCCACCCGTTTGTTCAATACCCGAACTCTAGTAAGTAGCTTAATCTCTCGAGAAGAACCATCCCTACCGGATCGGACATGTAACCAGTCTTCTCCGCTTGAGAGGGAAAGACGGCTGCTCTGTGAACAACCCCTAGTTGCTGGTCCTGCTCCAGCTGCTGTCTGAACTGCCACCTCTGCTCCAATACATAAGCTCCAGCTGAAGTGTAGCAGCTCCGTCCCATTCATCACTGCTTTCTGTTAAAAAATAAAAGAGCAGCTCCTCTCCGATGCTATTTACCGTGAAATCGGGCTTCCTTCCTTTCCAGATCTTCCCCTGCCCTTCCAAAAGAGCAATGCGTAGTCACAGGATCAACCTCCGACTTGAAAGACTTGGATGGCGCGCCTCCTTTGTGTGCTTTCGCCCTCTCAACATTGCCGCCCTCAGATCTAACGGATATAGTTTCCTTAAAAGCGGGGCCAGTCCATTTAAACGCAAGATACTACCTAACGTTGGAGGACATAGGCGGAGCAGTCTCTTTCGGGCTTTCTCGTAAATAAGGTAAGATTGGTTTCAACTAGCATATGGGTGAGCTCTCCTGCCGATAATACCATAGGTGGGATCATAAGCTGGATAAGAGGAGCCTAACATCAAATGACTGGGGATCCTTCAAAAGAGGACGCAACCAGCATAATCACACATGAGTAGCTATAGCCTTACCTTATAGTATAGGCGGGAGGACCCGGGAGCAAAGTAGGTTTAAGTTATAGCGTAGATGAGAGATCGCCGATTAGGTCCCTATTACCAGCATTTATTATAACCATTGCTAATATTATGGTGCCAGTCTTCATTATATAACCACTGAAGAAGAGTTCATGCCTACTTAAACATCTTATTGGTTTGCCGGTTTGACCCTGCTAGATTTCTAAATTAGATAGAGGAGTGCATGACTACACCTTGGTTCTCAATCACTGTTAATGGTCTTCCTTATTGGTGGGTACTTTGAAGGCAAAAGGGGGATCAGACAAGGTGACCCAATGTCCCCTTATTTGTTATGGTGATGGAGATGCTAGCTCAACTGCTTGAACAGAAAGTAAGAGATGGATCTTTATCTTTGCACTACAGATGTAATAATCCAGTTGTGACTCATCTTTGTTTTGCAGATGATCTTATTGCTTTCATGCAGGTAGACTTAAACTTATTAGAGAAGTTCTGAATAGTATTTATATCTACTTGGCAGCTTCATTTATTCTTCCCCAGAAAACAATAGAATGCATAAACAAAACAGATTGTGCAGGAATTTATTATGCCCCTAGCTTTTCGAAGAGGGCTTTTGGTAGAGTAAAGAACGGATACAATCTCTGAACCGGACGATCCACTTGTCATTATTCTTTAAACCTTTAGAGTAGGCGCCCTGATCGGAGATCCTTCACAAGGACTTCACTACACTAGTTATGCAAAGGATTCTGGCCCGACGGAACAAGCTTCTTATTCGAATAATAATATTTCATGTGTTAAGCATCTCTCATAGTTAGCTTCCGAATCCGCCCAATCATGGAAATCAGACGAATAAGACGGGCTTTCGTCACTCTTTTTGAGAGGTTTTTATGAAATGCTGGAAAATAGATACATTACGAGAATAGCGGAAAAAGGGCCAAAAAAAGCCTTTTCATTGGAAAATCCCCGGAAAACATCAACTTTTTTAAGGCTTTTAAGGATGTGATCTTTCCCTCTTTTTAAATTGCACTAGATAGTAAATCCGAGATTTAAGACTTAACTTTAATAGTAGTTTGTTCCGGCTATCCCCTTCTTAATAGACGCTGGCCCCGGCACCGGCTCGGGCTAAATCAAAGTAGCAGCAATCAAGATACCGGGCTCAAGGCTAGATAGAAGATAGGCTATTCCTCTTACCGTACTTCCCGAGGGGAGGTTGAAAAAAGCTGTTACAGAATAAGAGTCCTTAGACCTCCCAAAAAGATAGAAGTCTCCGATAAACAGTCTTTACGCCGACATTAGCAGTAGCGCTAGTAAGGCCGACAAATACAATACAAAGAGTGAAGGTGCGACAGCGCTTTTTTAAGCCCAAAGGCTAGTTCAGTCACTTCCGGATGAATAAGAGTTCTCTTTCTCGATCGAAAGAACCTTAATCGAATGGCCAAGCTAAGAAGAAGAATCGAATCATCGCCCGAAAGAAAGGGCCTTAATTAAAATTAAAGCCCTTTCTTTCCTAGATGGAGAGAATCCGCAAGTAGAATAAGAGCATTGGCCCTACTATCCCAGGTGCAGGAGCGTAGCGGGATGTGTCAACCGGCAATGCGAGGTCGTATAGATCATTTCTTATTAGCAAGGATTTGGAAGCTTTGGGGGAGAGCTTCACATAGGACGGGACCGGGCTAGAGGACTCTCTATCGTCCCCATCGTCCTAACAGCCGATCACGCAATTAGAGCTACGAACAGTTTGATTGTTCTTGGGCAACAGAATCCGTAACACAATCAGGGGTGCCGGGCTTGGCTCAATATCGGGATAGAAGGAGGCCTAGGAAACTAGGCTGTCTCCAGGCTAAGGTAACAAAGTTAGACCGAGATTCACGACTGACTTCCTCTACAAAAGAAGTAGTAGAATAAGATGCGAGAGAGCCATGCCTTTAGAACAAGAAGGTTTTGATTCTGGGGTCAGCTGGGATCAGGATTTTACACTAAACAAAAGAGAGTGCGAACATTATTAAAGTACCAGACAGGCAAGTACGGAACCCCAATCACGAGGGGGAAAAGGACACCCATTAATGGAGGCCCTATATTCTATTCTCTTACAAAATTTGGAGGACAAAGAATAGCACGCTTCTCTTGCCTCTAGGAAGAATAGAAGGAACCTATTCTCTTACACAATCAGCTGTGCACAAAGATGTTCCTACTTATATTGAGAGTGCCCCCGGAGAGAGAAGAGCGGAACTACCCTTTCCAGGCCACCTAAATCTGATCCATCTGGCGAAGAGGGTACGGAACCAATACGAGTAAGCAATCAATGCCTCCCTGGAACCTGACCTAACTGTCAATCCAGAACCGGGGGAACGTAGCACTCCCTTTTCGATTATCCATGGGGTATTCCCCAGGCGCTTGACTAAACCTATCTTTCTTACCGTGCAAGCCCTTGCTTGCTTTGAGAAGAGGAATTGGAACTTCTTTTCTTTATTTGACTTGAGCCAGTTCCAGTCATGAGAGGACTTTTCCTTACTCTTTTAATTCAATCTCTTGGGGGATACCATTAATTGTAGCGTAGATCTTATCCTTAGGTCTGACGCTTGATCTCTTTCTCTTCCCTGAGAAAAGGGCTTCTTCCGACAAGATTAGCTGCGGATTCTTCTTAAATAGATCCATCTTCTTTCGCTCCTAAATCAAGAGGTCATCAGAGCCCCAAAAGAACTACTTCAGTCTCTTCGCGCCCCTTGTCAAGCGGAAGAAAGGAAAAGTCGAGAAAGAGTAAGGTAAGTCAGAAGGTATTCGTGACCAAGACCGCTTTCTCTTGAATATTGGTAAGCCTCTCCCCCCTCCTAAACCCCTGCTGAGACAACTAGCAGCCAACTAGCGAGGGCCGGAGCTCAGCTCTGGTCCACCACCGGAGGTTGTTAGGGGGAGGACAGCGAAGCCTTACTAGTCTCATAAGTAAGTTCAGGAATCAAGCCGATTAATTAGAGTTAAGACGAGAGTAATCTCAGCCTGAAACTTCTAATCTCATGAGTGTGAGGCTTTTGTACTAGACCGCGGGAGATCGGGTTGGAGCCGTCTCCGTCGAAGCCACGAAACTTCTCATAGAAGGGCGAATCAACTTCTTGAATCACTTGTTATAGGCCGGTTTGTTAGCTCAGGGGTTGTTCGCAGGTGAAGTAGTGAATGAAAGAAAAGTCGAAGATTGAGCTAATTCGTCTAAGCCAGTCAACTTCAAATATCTCCTATTCATATATTACTTATAGTATTTTTTTGTATTTCATATTCGAAATAATAAAACCTGATGGTTCCTGTCCTGAAACGAAGGATGCGAAGAAAGTACGTACTGCCGCCTGTCATCATGCTCAATCAGTAAGAAGTTGGCTTCACCTCCGGGGACCAGTCCAGCCT
The DNA here is from genome assembly GCA_029633175.1 of Citrus glauca. Lineage (NCBI taxonomy): Eukaryota > Viridiplantae > Streptophyta > Magnoliopsida > Sapindales > Rutaceae > Citrus > Citrus glauca. The sequence goes on from JAQOOD010000006.1 coordinate 1,680,057, forward strand.
GTGAAGGGAGAGGACTCTGTGGACGGAAGCTACTCTGTTATCTTGCTTTCCTCATTCGCATGAGAGACAGACACATTGTGCACTCAAGATGATGAATGCCACAAGAGAGATAGAAGAAAGAAGATCTGTCTCGATTCTATCTCTATCTTTCGACATCTCATCTCTATAATACGAGAATAGTGGGTGGAGAATCCTTGTGTATTACTAGGAAGGCGGGCTACTTCCGTCTAGCGGTCATGGGAAAGCCAAAACTTGTATATAATAAGTAAATACTGAGATAAGTCAATACTGGGTTGGTCGAGACTCTTTCTTAGTGAAGTGGGAAGACAGTACCGAATCCGATGGGCACAGAAGAAGAAGAAAGGGATGAATGACTAATTCGATCTCTTCTATTGAGGGATAGCACCTACAGTCAGAATGAGATCTCTTCTTTCAGGTAGGTCTCATATATAAGAGAACGGCTGCTAATAGGCCTCCTTGAAGCCTTGCTTACTTTACCAGGGGCAGAATGCCGCACGAGATAACGAGGGACGTTAAGGAGGACGTGGTAGAGGTGATAACTGTCACGTGTGCCAAGGAGATGGCGATTGACATAGAATTTCCTCCTCTGGTTTTAATATGAATTGACTCTGCTTCGGTCACTAGCTCCGTAGGTCCCTAAGCAACTCCTCTCGTCACTAGTCACTATGCCCGAAGGTTAGCAAGCCTGTCCCCAGGTCAGCTGCGAGGTCAGCGAATTGTAACTGGAACTTATGGAACTGGTTATTCACAAAGCCTTATTTTAGGCGGGCAGCTTGCTTCTATGGCTCATGTATGAACAGCAAAACTCATGCAGATTGACCTGGATGATCCCTGGGGTATAAAACTCGTGATATAAGGACACCTTACCTTTCGCTGAACGGAATCAATAGAATTTCTTGGTGACCGGACACCACTTCTTAAAAGGGATTGTCAATAGAGGTATAAACTCCCAGGGTAAGACTTCTCACTAGGTTAGTTCCCCCTTATCTTTTTCAAATGCTTCGGGGAACAACATGTCGAAGGAAGAAGGCTCGGTTGACTTGGCTCAGTTCCTGGATACGCGCACTCAGTCATCTCCTTTCTCCACTAATTCATTCTCTTGATCTTATCAGAAGCCGGAAAAGGCAGGTGTATTGATGAGGGTCTATGTGATGCCTATCGAAATCCAATAGCACACCCTAGGAAGATAGCCCCTTAGGGGAATAGCTTCTAGGAATAGCGCTCCTTAGGCCTACTTTCCATTGTCCCTATCCAGCTATCCTATTAACTGTAGGTCAGACCACAAAGAAGTCGGTCAGTAGTGAGTCCTATTTCAGTAGTAGATAGTCTATATAAATATATAGGAAGAGAGACTGAAAGCAAACAGTTCACTAAGATATCGAAATAGAGCTTCAAGCAAGATGTCCAAATAAGAACATCCACGCCCAGACTGATAAACTATTCATACCAAACGGGTTATACCCATTGATAAGTTGGGAAGAGTTTAACCATAGAGAATCTCTTAACCATCCCATCAAATAAGTGGAAGATTCATTAAACTGTGAAAGGTTACCCTGCCATGCCATAACGTGATGTGTTTCCAAGGCCAATAAAAAGTAACCCACCCAATGGTATTTAACATCCAGAAAACTGCCAAATAAAATGCGTCCCAAGCCGAAATATCACAAGTACCGCCTCGTCCCGGACCGTCGCAAGGAAAACTATAACCGAAATCTTTTTTATCTGGCATTAACTTGGAACCCCGTGCATCTAAAGCCCCCTTTACCAAGAGAAATTTAGTTGTATGTAAACCTAGAGCCATAGCATGATGAACCAAGAAGTCTCCAGGGCCTATTGTTAAGAATAGAGAATTACTATTCTCATTAATAGCACTTAACCTGCCAGGCAACCATATGCTTCGACCCGCATTGAATGCAGGGCCATTCGTAGAAGAGAAAAGTACATCGAATCCATATGAAGTTTTACCATGAGCAGATTGTATCCATTGGGCAAATATCGGTTCGATCAAGATTTTTTTCTCTTTCTCCGGAGTACCAAAAGCAAGCATGACATCATTATGAACATAAAGTCCCTAAAGTATGGAACCCCAGAAACAAGCTGGCCCAACTTAAATGGGATATAATAGCATCCTTATGGTCTAACATTCTTGCCAATACATTATCCTCAT
>JAQOOD010000006.1:1687244-1707244 GCA_029633175.1 Citrus glauca
CATGAAAAAAGAAAGCCATTTGCACCAGGCGCACTGCGCTTTCCCTTGCCCAGATCTTCGCCTTTCTAAGTCAAGTAATCGTGACCCGCCGAAGACTGGAGCCTCGTAACATGTTGACGAAGACCTCCGAACTGAGGGTTCGATCAGTAGAGGGGACGACTTTGCCTCCCCGGAAGAAGAATAGCCCCGCCCCCGCTCTCTCTCTAGCCGACTGATCCCGTTGATCATATAACTGGGAGGGAACGTGTCACATTAGAGGTGAACGATCAGAGATCTAATCACCACGATGAGGCTGGTCCCTCTTTTAGTAGACTCAGCTATGAATATGAATGAAGAAATGAATGCCGGGCTCTTTCTTTCACTGCTAACCCCAAGAAGTTTCTTAATGCTGATACTTTCTGTTTCGTCGAGCCTCGAGCTTGTGGTCCTCCTTTGAGTGTGGGTTCAATTGGATGAATCCGTCAAGTCAAGGTCAACGTACGTAGCAGCAAGGATGATGCATCGCCTATTTTTTTATCGTTCTCGCTCGGGAGCCAAAACGAACACGCCTGCTACCTACTGTACTGGACCTTCGACCAGGCATTCTACCCTTGTCGAATCGGAACCAACCACCACTGCATTGCGCTCGAACAGTTGAGCGGCCAGCAACTTCCGTACACAGATATAGATTCATTCTTCGTAACTGGTCCAACCTCACAACCCTTCGCGGGTTGGTCAGAAGTCAGTCTTGTTTGGAAAGACGGAATTAGACAAAGAAAAGAGAGTGCTCGACCGGAACAACGGCCAACAAGTAATTACATAGATAACTGCTCCTCCCTTTCTCCCTCTTTAAGGTAAGGCTTTAAGGCGAACCGTATGGCGGCTGGAAAGAAAGACGACCTCACCTTCTCGTAGATGGTGTCAGTGAGAGCTACTTTAGTATTCCCCGTTGACCTTCTTTTGTAGATAGAATCTTCAATGAGTGGAAACAAGCAACCTTACTAATAAAGGTGCTTGTTGACTAAGGCCGGCTTTCGAGCCCAAGCCCCTTGTATAGTATAGTCTAGGTTGGGTGCTTGAGCGCATCTTTCTCATATCGATCAAGGCTTTCCTTGAGTTTTCAATAAGGGGCGCGTTAGCTAGGCCGTTTTCTTGCAGGAGTGCTAACGCGCGCCCTTACGTTTTCTTCGCTTGCTCTGCAGTACGAGCACAGAGCCGCGCTCCTTTAATATGATGAGAAGAAGAGGGAATATGGAATATTCTCGACCAAAGGGAGAGGGAATCTTTTTTTTTTCTTTTCCGCACCAATCCTTATTTACTACTACATCTTTTTTGGGGTGTATAGCTCAGTTGGTAGAGCATTGGGCTTTTAACCTAATGGTCGCGGGTTCAAGTCCTGCTATACCCAAAACCTACCTTACACTATACTATTTGTAAGGATGCGTAGTAGCGTTCAAAGATCACTCTTTGGCCTGACCAATGCTCCTGCCACTTTCTGTAATTTGATGAATTTTGTTTTTCGCTCTACATTGACCCCTTCCCTTTTCTTGTTGTTTACCTCGATGATATCGTGGTATACAGCCGGACCCTTGAAGAGCATGTTCCACATTTAAGATTAGTCCTGGCCGTGAGCATGAATTGTATTTGAAGCAAAGCAGGAAAAATGCAGCTTCGCTCAGACAGAGATTAAGTTTTTATCGTATTGGGGGTTGCCAGAAAAAAAAGTAAAGGCTATTCTTGAGTGGCCTACGCCCACTAAGGTCACTGAATTGAGATCTTTCTTGGGTTTGGCAAACTATTATCGGCTTTTTATTGGTTATTCGAAGAAAGTAGTAGTGTTAACAGACTTTTTGAATGAAGAAAGACCAGAAACAGAAAAGGTTTTGGTCTCCTGATTGTCAAATGGCGTTTGACAAGCTGAAGAGAGCCGAGCGAACCAGTGCTTCAGTTACAAGATTATTCTCGCGGTACACACCGATGCCTCAGATTGAGCCGGGTACTTGTTCAAGGAGGGCATCCGGTAGCATTCGAAAGCCGAAAGCTAAGCAAAACAGAGAAGAAAAAAGTATACCCGTTCAAGAGAAAGAAAAGAGATGACAGCAGTAGTTCATAGCCTCAGGATATGGCGCCTTTTAACTGTGCAGGAGAAGAATGCTGTCTTTAGAGTGTTAGACAACAAACTATCTTAAGAGGGCTCTGTATGTGGTAGACAAAAGGGTTAATGATCACCAAATGGATGAGGTTCAACTGCATATTCTGAATCTCTCCTTCTCCAGACACTGCTTCAGTCTATAAGTATAGTTTTATTCTTCTCGGCCCTCAGGACGACAATTCCACAAAGAATCTTGTAGAAGTTGCCATTGACTTGACCAGGAGCACGCTTGTAGAAATCTAACATCGTCCTCACGAAAGGATGAAACGGCAACCTAAGACCAGACTGAAATTGACCAAAAGCAAGACTTATCTAACCCATATCACAGGGGTTCACCTAGAGAGTTCCCCCATTCGACATGAATGCAAGGTGGAATGCTATAAAGTAAAATACTTGAGTCCCTCTTTGGGCTCTTTGGACTCAGCCTCAACGAAAATCCTCTTCATCTAGAGCGGGGATCCAAACCAGAGCCCCCTGCTCATGCCCCTGAATACCTAATGGCGGATCTACGACACCCGCCGCAAACCCATCTCTCATTAGCGAAAGCTACCTACCTGGTTTTGCTGCCAGTATAGCACGGTGCTCTTTTTTAGTGTCTTTCTCTATATTCGCTGAACACTTCCAATACCTCACCACACCGATTTCACAGCTCGATTAGAGCAGCTCGACTTTCTTCGCAGCTTTCGAGCCCCTTTATTATATTAGTAAGATAGGGCGAGAGAGGAACGAACTGAACCAAGATTCGAAGACAGAAAACGAGAGTAAAGGTCCTTTTTCTCGTTGACTGGCCCTTGTTGCACTTACTTCATCCTTCTGTTTACTTTACTCTTGCTGAAGTTTGGTTATCGCCCGCTTCTTCCCTTGCGTTGCGGGTCTGATTTTGATGAACTACTCGGGACCACTGCTCGCCTGACAGCTTTTGCTGCTCAACCCGATACCACCGCTTCTCGTACCTTACTACCCCTATCTATAAAGCTGCTCTACCTGGCGCTCACTGCTCATTGCCTTCTTTCTTGTAGACTGGTAAGATGAACGAGAGCCTGTGGCTTTTCGACTTTCTCGGCATGATCTTGCAACTTTTGGAGCCTACCTTTGAGCCCCTGAATCAATTCAACAAAAAGAGGTAAAATCCCCTACCCTAGTTGGGCTGTCTTCGAGCAAGCTCTTAGCTTTCATCGTGAGTGAAAGAGGAATTGAGGCTGATCCAGCTAAGGTGAAAACCATTGTGAATCTATGTCGTCACCTCGTAACCTCAAAGAGTTGCGTAGTCTGCCGGGCCGAGCCGGCTCCAGCCTTTGATCTCAAAAGCTAGAACTCGATGTCAATCCTTTTCCCGTCAAGACGCGAACTTTGTTTGGAGGCCACAGCACAATATGGAATATTACCTCTTCTTCTTGTATATCTCTGTCTCTCCGAACGGGGTAACCCCTTCAACCATTTGGTGGTGGGCCTGAACAAATTGTTTAGTCTTGATCCCATGCCTGCCTTTGATCAGCGGCCCCTAATCGTGATTTCTCATCTGATGATGACGCTGTTTGGCCCATTATTGGCCTCCGCTTTGGCGAATTCGACCCTGTGGGTCATAAGCTGTCTACAGTGCGCCCACCGCCGCTCATGACAAGCGAGCAGCAGACTAGGTTTCATTATTATAGAGGACTTCTTTTGTGCTACCACGCCTCTCTTGACCTCTGCTTGCATCTCAGTCTGCACTTTCTAAGCCTGACAGCAGAGCGGGCTTATGTGATCTTTGGTGATAACGTTGTTTGTGTCATCGGGACCCATATTAAGTAGCTGAGCAGTCCTCCCTTTTAGATTTAGACTATCTGCCCTTTTTGCGTTCACTTCTTGTCCTTGCCGGGAGGCGGGACGGATTAGGATGGAGACCAATATGTCGGGGTTTTGCAATGGCAGAGATTAGGAACTTCTTTCTAGCCATAGGTAGGAAACTTATTCATTCATATCCTGGCGCGGAGAAGCTTCCTATTTATTTTAATAAACGGGTTCGCGGATTCAATCTCCTCGTCAGTTGAGTGCTTTCGCGACTCGACCTCTCCAACCTTCCCAGGGTACATTGTGGAAATTGCTTGCTCAGACACAGTCTTCTCTAACGAAACGATTCCTTTTACCAGTTCTCCAGGCCCCTGTGATGCACCATATGACCCGTGCATTCGCCGGGGGGACTTGGCAATGGTGAAGAAATGAAGAAGGTCTACCACTTTCGGCAGCCAGAGTAATGAAATCCTTCCTAAACTACGTCGACCCTCAATCTCACTGGGTATATTGGAATGTTTACCTACAGGGGAATCTCAATGTCCTGAAGTCGTCGGTACAGGGATCGGGGACTCTGCAGCTCAGGAGGGTCAAAGGAAGGACCCGGGAGACGAGGAACCAATCAACCTTACTAAAAAAGGGGCAACAATGAAGGAGTGCAGGGGAAATCCCAACCGACATCGACACCTCAGGCTCTGGGGGAAAAAACGGAAAGGCAGGACCGAGAAAAACAAGGCTCGACGAAGTTGAGCTATACAACTTGTTTTTACATTTTACATAACATAATATACACTTATCCTTCTGTATTGGTACATAATTTGTACCTTTCTGTTTTTGAAAAACGAAATTGTAAATCTGATGGAGAAGTGTCAAGGCATTTACAAGAGGGCATTCACCCGATCGTACACTCCCAACTGAATATATGTTGTATATGGAACTCCCACAACTGAAGAAGACCTCTCAGTGTTGGCCTCACCTAATAGCCCACCGGAGCGACCTCACTGGAGACCCTGACGAACGAGACTCTATTCTTTTTTTTCTGTTTCGACCGGACAAGTGTTCAATCTTAAGGCAGGCATCGATATTACTGGAAATCAATAAATATCATATGGGACTGGGATATTCTAGTTTATCAACCTCGGAATCTTTCTTATCGACCTTGGACTCGGAATCGACACTTTTAAAACATGTCTACTGACGCCACTGAGGCCTTCAAAACTATGTGCGTTCCTGGTCCTCACGTTCGTTCTCCAAGCGCGAAGCAGGGGGTTGAACTCCTATTCCTACTATCTCGGAGAACAATAATCCGCCAACAATCATATCTATTCATATTCTTCCCTTGATGATTCATATTCGGATTTATGCACTTCTACTGTAAGTGGCCCAACTAAATGCACTAATCCACCTCAGCTCTACACGCTTCGGCACAGTCTCGCTCCCTAAAGGATGGAATGCCCTCACTATGCTCCCCAGAGTAATCTTACTAAAGAAAGAATATGTCCTTTTGTATGTAGTTCGTTTCCGTCCATGTTCCCGGAATCACATTCATTCTATTCTTTGACAGAGAGTGAAGTGGAAAAACCCTATCGAATTGACTCACAGCCTCTCGCCTCTTGCAAGCTCGCTCAACGCTGCCATTACTACGCTCCTCGTCGTTCTTGAACTCAGCGATATAACAGCGCTCGTGTTTCCTATCAAGAATCGTCTAAACCCTCATCGCCTGCACATTCTTATTGATCGCCAGACTGTTCTTTGAGTGGTACGCTCTGGGAGGCGCTTCGTTATCCCGTTATGATAAATTCCCCAAATCCATGGGTGTCATAAACAGGAAGTGACGATTCATACTCCGAACACCTGGCTGGCCCTGCACTATCACCAGTAAGAGGCAGGGCATGCCTCGGGCTACTTATCTTAGAGTAAGTGAGGCTCTTTTCTGCTTCTGAAACAGAGGTTTTCCTAGCCTGGTTTGCTGAGCACAAAGAAATGGTTCTTCTATGTCTTGGTGGATCATGTGTGCCATGAAGCACCAGGCCCGGTTGAGTCATATAGTGAGTAAACATCACTATGTGACCAATATGGTCTTGATTCCTTCACTTCTTAACCTATCCTAAGGGCATTCCCGATTAGGTGTATCTTCACAGAGGAATCGAACCAATGATCCAAGCCCCAAGGGGAATCTGAAATCAATTTCTTTTGGTGATCGCACCTCTTCCCTTAATCTTAAAAATGCTCTTGCTCTTAGGCTCTCAAATCGAGAGGGAGAGATTATACCATCTTCAAGCGCATTCGCCCTCCGTTTTCTTCAAATTTTGATATTCGCTCGTTATTATTTTATTATTAGGCCCTGCTTCATCGATGAAAGCTTCAAGCTTATACTCTTTAGTTGGGTTGGTAACCTTCTGGTGAACCACTAGGATCAAGTTCTCCTCTTAACTATGAGTAGCCCAGGGAAAGGCGATTCTCTGGTCTCTATCATTACATTACTTGTTGACCCGGCCCTTACTCTCTAGAGAGATCGTACTTACATCTATCGAGCAAAGCCGTTTTGACCGAGTATTTCCATCTCCTTAGGGTATCTGGCTTGAACTACTTACTTTCTTTCAACCACTACAATTTGCTTTATAGAAAGCTGCTATCAACATGTGTCTAAACCGCTCTTTTTTGTCTTTCTTAGATCAGCCAGAAAGTACATATACGAAAGAAGAAGTGAAAGATATGAAACAAAGAGCCCTCCCTTGACTCTGAAGTTGCGATTAGTTGCTTTTAGTTACGTATAGATCTATAAGTGCGTGACAGCAGACTCCTTCAAATAGGGGTATTTTACAGCCGTGTAATGAATGTAGATTGGTTGATAAGAAAGGATCTAAAGCTCAGCAAATACTACCAGAAAAGCTTTCTTTCTCTTCTAGATTTAGCATACCCAAAATGACAAGCAGCAAGTGGGAGATCATAACAAAGTACCTCACCCGATTCGTGTAGAAAAGAAAAGACAGAAACTCTCATCGCTCATTCTTAATATGGGAATTCTAAATTAGCTATAGGCCACTTCAAGTAAGTCGTCAATTTGAGACTACAGTCCTAGCCATGTATGAAACACCTAAAGCCAAGCCATTCCGCTATCCTTTTCATGCAGCTGCAAAGATCGTCAAGACGCGGGCTCGGCTCCCTAAAAGGGAGAAAGAAAAGACCCCAGGTCGTACCCAATAATCAAAGGGAAGAAGGAGATAAAGCAGCAGGCAAAGTTGTCCTGATGACGCAGGGTTCCTATATATCATATACCATCATCTCGTCCAAAGAAGGCATGTCAGCGGGTGAACGTCTAGTTGGGACCCAGGTGAAGATCTAAAGTGCGAGCGGACATCTCTATCTTAGAAAGGCCAAAAGCACTCAAATGTTTGGAATGGGATACCAAGGACTGAAACTTCCCCCTTCTTCCTATTTAGAAAGCTGAAACGCAATTCCTACAATTGTGAAAGACTCCACAAAAGGATTTGACCACTCATTCTAGTTGCTATGTACACTGGGGCTAGTACATAAACTCGTGTACGCTTCAAGGGAAGGGGAAAAAAAGACCGACGAAACATCAAAGTAGGTTACGTAGTGAGCCGGTAGTTTGATCATCAGTCAAATGGATTCATCATAAGACGAGCTAATATATGAAACACTTTTCTAGGAATTATGGTGTACTTGCTTTAAAGCACCTGGAATCGATGGTGTGACTGACTCCTCCTTAATAGTAGCTTCCAGTCAGAGAGGGTTTCATTGATCATCTTCGTCTTTTGCAGGAAGCATGGCTCTCACCCCCTTTCCAAGATCAGATCTTGAACCTACATTCTATTAAATCTCAGGTACCTGTCTATGTTACCATCACTTGGTTGCTTCAGAATGTACTAAATCGTCAATACTTGAAAGCACGGACTGGACTTTAGCTCCGCCTTTACTTGAATTCTTTATCTTTATATAAATTGTATATTTAAAGCTTACTCGCAGCCCTACTATTGATGCTTCATCTGCCACTCTTCTCATAATCTAATGGTGGAACTCTTATTTCTTGAATCATATGCATTGGATTCCCAGGAAGAGACGAAAGATACTCGCGAAGAACAGTCATGGCCAAGTGGATGGAAATAGCATAAATAGAGCCAAGCAAGCCTTCTCTAAAAGAAGCAAGTGCAAGTCCCAGGAAAGCAGCTACTAGCTAATGTCAGAGGACCTTTGCTTGATTCGACTTCTGCCTTTGCCTTGATGGTACAAGTCCATTAGATGACGCCCACAAGAGGCCCTGAGTCGATATCACCTCGCCTGGAAAACTACCCTACCCTTATTTGTGGTGAGCTGCAAATGAAGACATTCTCGTAACGGGAGTGAGTGCATGGCCAGAAGACCAGACATGAAAAAACCTCGCCCTCATGGTAGCCGAAAACCGTTAAAAAGTCAATATTCGTTCCGGCTGGCTATCATACGTACGTACCATTCCTGACCTTACAATAAATGGTCAACTACTCTCAATTCGTACTTTGTTTATTAATGTAGCTCTCCTCCTCCTTGTACAAGGCCCGCCCCTCCCTTAGTAGGGCCCGATTGAATGAGTTGGTTTTCTCATGGTGAGTCTTGGCTACGGAGGGAAAAGGCAAGCAAGTACACTTTGCAAGGTACTCTTCTTACTTGGTGGTTTTATACTTTTGCATTGAAGTACCCGGTCTGGTCAACGTAGCTTCGATCGCCAAGTGCAATTCAAGTTGGTCATGGCGTTACACCAACGGATTATTGCGTGGGTGCCTTCCTTTGGCTCCGAGGCTATTCATATAAGGAAAAAATCTGGGTCATATAAGGGCAAGGATCAAACCAACCGCTTATATATTATGTTGGATTTTCAATAGAAACGAAAGCCTCACGCTGCTGCTGCATATCTTCTGGTTCTTTCTCTAAAAAGGACCATAGGCTCCTCGTCGATCCTAAGCTCGTCGCCTCTCTGGCCTGTGCCGATCGACTACGACGACATGGAAAGAGATAAGATCGGTTCTCTTCTCCGCGGATGGCAGTTTTCCAACCCTCCTTATAAATAAGTAATTGGAATCTTCAAAAGAACTGGAAACACGTCTTCCACTTCTTCTGATGTTATAGCTTGCTTATGCTGCTTATTATACTCTGACTGACAAGCGGAGCAGCCGACCTCACTACGTTCTCCCGTCGCGTCTCCGATCTACGATCGCCTTGCCAACCTGTACTACCCTGGACAACCAGAGTCTGACCTGACCTTCCCCACCAGCTCTAAAGGAGCATCTCCCTCGGAACGGGATACGAAGATAGAGTGGAACCGATTGAAGATGGAAGTGAGAAGCGGCGGATGGGTCGGTCTAGTTCAAAGCCTAAGCTAAGATTGGTCTAGTTCAATAAGCGTACGATTGGTGAAGCTATGAATCGACAGATTGTGGAGTGAAATAGACGTTGGAGTGTGAATCGGTAGATTTCCAGTGCGGGAGTTCGAGGTTTTATTTCTTTGATTCTAGTTTCCGATCAAAGGCCCACTGTCTTAGACATAGCGATCTGGCTGGCCATATTCAGTAGCGTTCGCTGATCTTTTTGAATTGGTTAGAAAGAAAATAATGGAAGCAGGTGTCGACTCACGTGAAGAGACATGGTTCAAGTCCGTTGAGTGAAGAATGGGGTTCCTACATAGGAAGAACAGAGCGATGGGGAATCTAGGACACTGGGAGGAGAAGAAAGGCTCAGATAGGCGAAAGGCTGAACGAACAACTCGCAGTGACCCATTTCGAAGAAAATAGCTTCTGACTGGGCTGATGAATTCAGAGTTGGAAGAATGGAACTCTTGGCCGGTAAGACAGGGCTTGGTGCAGCTGGGCTAACTGTGCTTAGTGAAGCGAAAGCGGAAGTTTCATATGCTAGTTATATATTGATGTAATTACAGCATACTTGTTCTCTTTTAGAAACCTCTATGTATATCCTTCTATAGGACCGGTGCTCCCTGATAGACGAACAACTAGACTAGTCTCGTCCCATTGGTGGAGCATTAGCCTAACCAAAAAGGAAAAAGAGGGCCCTTCGGCGCGTGCAGTTGGCCCCGGAGATTGATAGTCATGCACTTAAGAGACTAACAAGAAGGCGGTTCTTGAGAGGATCGAATGAAAGAAGTCCTTTTTTTTTAGTGCGCCGGAATGGTCTGTCTTTCAAGCGAAGGCAGCGTTTTCAAAGCGATCAGAAAGACCTCCCGTAATTCTCCACAGGAAAAATCTTATTCACAAGTGAAGCGTCTTGTGCCTAGTGTTCTTTGGATCGAGCGGGTGAAATACAAAAAGAAGGACCTCGTGACTTCAACACAGAAATAGGGAACCACTCGATATCGGGACTCCAATCATGATCAAGGGCTTTCATTTCAAAGAAGACCAGTATCTTGTATCCCATGAATCACTTGAGAAAGCTGCCCTTTTAGCAAAAAAAACCTGCCATGGAATAACTAATAGAATATACGCCTAGATCTATGATTTTAATTTCTGTAGATTGACACCCCTGCTCCATGGTAAGCAAGGAGCACTATCAAGCTTTGGAAGCCGCTTCTCTAAACAGAAGAGGTTAGACCCATTTCATACTCCCCGTCTTCGAAGGATTCGTTTATGAATCTTTGCTCAATAGCCACTTTTTGAGGTGAAATTGAAGTCCTACCTTTCTTTATATGTGGAGTCCAGGAATAAATTCCCTTAAATTGTAGTGAATGATTAATGCGTGTCAATCTTGATCCAAATTTGTTGTTAAAAAGCAACGCGTCAAACTTTCGATTTGAGCGTACTTGAAATGATGGGTAAAGCTCCAGGTGCCACTTCTAGATAATAAGGTCTACTTCTAGATAATAAAGAATAGAGATAAGTAAGCTAAGTTGTCACAAGCAGGAAGTATGAATCAGGCGCACCTGTCAGACTCACGCGAGTGGGTCGGTGGCTCTGATGCCCCATAATACCGGCGAATCAGCCGATTGGTAGGTTGAGTACGGGTACGGGGGAAGGAAGGTCAAGATCAATCAAGAGAAAGGGTGCGTGACGGCCTGGTGAATGAAGAGGAAATCAGGGATGCATTCAATCTCCCCTCTTCTGTTCCCTCAAGACCTATGAAGAGAAAATAATGGATCTACGCAATACATGTGGTTGAAATCTAATCTACCTTTATAGATATTCTGTATATTTAAGGTCAATAAAGAAGCTATAAGGTCTGCATTCAACCCAAAGCCCCGGCCGGCCCTGGCACTATGGTAGGTAAAATCTGATCATGGAATCTTTGGTTGTCACTGTCATTGGTGGTTAGAGTACAGCCAATAATAGACTCGGTAGTTGTCACTGCCATCGGTGGTTAGAGTACAGCTGAGACTAGAATCTTAAACTCTATTAGCGAGATGCATGTCTTAAGCATCCGAATCTTCTTATTCTTTTTGCTGAGCTACAGCTAAGGATTCCACCGGGAACAGAGACCTCAGAGCAAGAGATCTTCTCCAAATCCTTACTTAGTTGCATATTGACCCTTACTCGCTTATCATGAAATAAGGTGCTCGCTTTCCCAACAGACCTTCTCTCTTAGCTCCTCCTTTCGCTCGAGATGAGCCCTCAACTTGCCCTATCACACTATCTATTATCATTTCGTTCCAGAGCGCATTTGAAGACTGATTTGAGCATTTTCTTAAGGTAAGGCGGCACCACAGCTAGCTCGCCTGCCCAAAGAAGTAAGAAATAGAAGAGTGCGTCTAAGAGGAATGGATTGATCTAGCTTATATCGCATTGAATCTCCTTCTTCTGAATTTCTATTAATTGCATGCAGGACGACCCCTATTTCCTTTCTAGTTTAGCGCTAGCTAGACGTCTTTCTCAACGCAGTCTTCCACATTGCCTACTTTGTTTCATCGATCTACAGAACCCACTGAGCTCATGGACAGAGACAAGGCTGCCCTGCTTCTCTACTCAACGACTTTATGGAACCTACTGAGCTGACTAGCTCTATTTGATCTACTCAACTACGTCGAACCTGTTCTTCAGAACTTTCTGAAATTCTATCGCTCTTTGATCACAGGTCTGTGAGGCAGGAAAAAGGATTTACTTATTTATGACATAGGCTCGCTGGACAGCTTTTCTAGGATAGATGAAAAGCACTTTCTCTGAACCACTATCTTTCTTCATTATCTCATTCCTAATTGCACGACTGAACCGGCCTTGGACTCGAACAGAAGGGACTTCGACTAGGCAGATAGAGAAAAGAATGTTGTTGCCGGGCGTGAAAGCCCGATATTTTTACTTCCGCTACGAGGACTTCGGCGATGATCTTGACTAAACTCTCCGTTTTGGTGCACCGCTCCTACAGAAAGAGAGTCTCGACTGCTTTCATTGTGTTTGTCAAAAGAAAATGGGAATAGTTGATCGAACTTCCGTGAGTTCGTTTTTGGTCATCCTGCATTTCTGCACTTCACCGACCTTTGCAGATTAGGCTAATCGTATTATGAAATGAAAGGAAGGTAAAATGGATACGAAGTATTCAATAATGCACATTGTAAGGTTAGAGTTTCTTTAGTGGGCCACAGCAGATCGAAAAGTCGCTAATTTAGCTCAGTCAAGTTCTCGTATGGGTAAGGATTTGGCCATTGGCAGTTGAGGGGGGTGTTGATTCCCCCCGCCTACGTAGGGTGTTAAGTGAGTAAAGTAGCCGCCTGATCTAAGAACCCAAAGAGCACCCATCAAACCACCTCTAGTTCGGGACCCATTTCTACAGTTTACGGTTCGGGTGCCAGAGTCCTCCTGGAGGCTCATACGCAACCTACGTCTGTTGGGGAGGCTGCCCCCTACTCTAAGCCGGGCGACGTACGGTGCGACAGACAAAGAAGATATGCGTGGGATTTGTTACCGTACGAAGGGGTAATCCGACCACCTGTTTCATCCAACGACATCGAGGGAACCCCCAAGTCAGGGGGGGAGCAAGTAGAAAAAAATGGAATATGAAGTGGATACACAAGCCCGGAACCACTCACACCATCTAGAGGTGAAAGCAAATGCAGCATTCTCAATATATCAGAAGATATCAAAGGAAGGGCAGCTACTATTAAGAAGGAGAGTGCGCGCTTCCCTTCACTGATAAGACGGTGCAGACGAAAAAGAGTCTGTATGATCGTTCACTACCTTAAATTATACATCAGTCTTCGCCTAACCAACATTACTGCGTGGAATACTAGTGCATACAGAGAAAAGCCCCTCTAGCTCCAGGTTTCAGGAGGTTTCAGCCTTATACGCCTTACTTTTCCTACTAACTTACTTTTCCTACTAAAACTAACCGCTTTCACTAACAGAGCAGCTTCCACTCCTTAAAGCACTATCGCTTCCTACAACTTTAAGTCCGTACATAGTATTAGCATCTATAAGATTAAGATGCTCGAAAGGGTTCTTAGTCAAGCCAGAAAGGTGGGTCTAAAACCACAGTTTTTCGAGATAAAGGTCCTATCCTTCAATATCATGATTGGGTCGACCTATACAGGTCCGCTGTTTTCTGAGCGCTTTGATTGCTTTTTATGTATGAAGTCGCACCGGGAGCTAGTGCTTGCTATCTAAGAATTGCTCCATGGATCTCATCGGAAATGTTTGATGCTTCTTTCTCCCATACTTTCTCTTGGTCAAAACCAAGCAAAAAAAAAACTCAATGAAAGAACAGAACCCTCCCTTCCTATTTGTTTGTCCTGTCAGATAGAAAGGAAATTAGACCCCAAAGAGCCCTTCTTTACCCCTTTAGGGGGTGGGGGTGAAGGGTGGGGTTTACATACAACCGAAGAAAAAAAGTGTATGATGGAGTCTATCATGTCTTTCTTTAGTTCCTTTATTGAAAATAATCGAGTTTTTTGGTTTGTCATTTTTTTACTTTGGATGCAAATCCTCTTTCTGATCTATCTCTTGATGGCCTTGGTTTTACATCGAAAGGATAGAAAAGAACTCGAAAAAGTTTCTATATCTATGGGGGTGGATCTGATATTCAAATATTCTTGGAGAGGTCTTGTCAGAGCCAGATCCGCCACCCTACTGACCGTTCTAAGGGAACTCCGACTCCGGGAAACCTGCCCCCGTCCCCGCCCTTAGGGGGTTGAGCAGGGAAAAGAAAAAAGTCAGTGTAAGGGTATCTAAACAGCGTTTTAGTGTATATTTAGAAGCAATTCTTTAGTGGCCGCACCGAGTAGAGTACGGTGGAGGTTGGTTGAAGATGATGTTACGCGGCGTTCAGAACCAGCCTTGAAGTGAATGAATTAGAAAGAACGAAGAAGTAAGGAAATGAGACGACTTTTTCTTGAACTATATCATAAACAGATCTTCCCCTCCACACCAATCACGAGTTTTTCTCCATTCCTCTCGTATATCGTCGTAACGCCCTTAATGCTAGGTTTTGAAAAAGACTTTTCATGTCATTCCCATTTAGGTCCGATTCGGATCCCTCCGTTGTTTCCTTTTCCTCTCGCACCTTTTCCTCGAAATGAGAAAGAAGATGGTACACTCGAATTGTATTATTTAAGTGCTTATTGCTTGCCAAAGATCCTACTTCTACAATTGGTAGGTCACCGGGTTATTCAAATAAGTTGTGTTTTCCGTGGTTTTCCCATGTTACAACTTCTGTACCAATTCGGTCGATCCGGAATGGATCGGTTAAACATTCCATTAGGGAGCCTGGTCTTGACTCTTCTGTGTGGTATTCATTCTCGTTCGGCTCTTGGAATCACATCCAGCAGTGGTTGGAACAGCTCGCAAAATCCAACCACTTCACCTACTTTATTGCCCCCAACCCTTTCTCGTACCTCTATTGAAACAGAATGGTTTCATGTTCTTTCATCGATTGGTTATTCCTCTCCGTTCGTATCTCTTTTTCCAATTTCGGTCTCGATTAGTTTACAAGATTGAATGGCCAATTCTCCTCCGGACCCCCGATTCGATTGTTTTCCAAGAATGTTGAGCCGGGCATGTAAGCCATGTATCTGGGAGGAACTTAAAAGAAGGGTTTCGGTTTCATTCATCTCCTCTGGTCTTAAAGTAAATATACCTATTAATTATTTGAAATGAATTGTAGGATGTGACTATATTACAGCAAAAGGACAGACTCCGTATATTCATAACTTCTGTTCTGCTCTCTTCACTCGAAGTTCACCTTTGCTAGCGAAAGAAAGACTGAAAGTCTATTCTATTAGTACAAAGAGGTGCTATTCACTTTACTCTGATCTCGATCACTTCATGGATGAAGACGACTCTTAATAGATATAGATGGCACCCCTCCTCCTTCCTTTTACCGTTGGGCTACATTTACATTTGGGGTAGATGAGCACCCTTGACTTGCTGCTTGACCAGATCCGGATTCGTTCTATGTCGTCTCAAAGACGTCCGGTTCCCAATGATTGATAAGCGAAGGTTTGTGGTAATAGATACCGGTCCCTTGTTGCAGCTCGGGATGACGCAAGGGCGGTTAAAGTCCTGGTGAAAGAAGGAAGTAAAAACGAGAGTTTTTAGCGTTAATGGGACGGGACTCTCTTAATCTCTTTCATCTTTCTATATATACTCCTTTCCTTACTTACTTTTTGAACTTGCTGCTCATCTTGCTTGAGATCGGTTCTTACGTCGATTAGGTTACCGGCTTGTTTAAAGCAACAATGGGCCCACGGCTTCTCGAAGCCAATCTCGCACTTGACACGCAAGGCAAGAAAGACCTGGCTTTCTTCAAAGGACAGTCAGAAAGGATCTTAGCCAACGGTGACCGGCTCAATGAGCACCTTTGGGCGATGGTTTTTCGATCCTCTCTCTCACTTGAAGAAAGATAGCCACTTTTTTTATATACGCAATAATGATAGAGTTCTTTTTTCAGGATAAGGCTAAGGTGAACAAGACCCCAGACGGGTAGTTCAACATAAAATTCTTAGAATGCGGCAGCCTGAAGATGAACAGCACTTGGCTTGGCCGATTTAAGGAAACCTTTCGGAAGAATTCCGCTTTAGAAAATTATCTCTTTATGTAAATGGGAATATATGACGAAATAGATTGGAATAGAACGAACCTTTGCATGTTCAAGACCAATCAGTGATCGACTCGGAGAAGGCAGCCACTTCACGAAGGCCAAGAGCGGAGGCAGCTATCCATAAATAGTTGATCCATTCAGGAAGTGGAGATCGATCGCACCTGATCGGTTCATGGGGGAGCCGCGGCAATCATTTCTTTCTGGAAGCTTCTAGGTGTTATCGACGCCCTAGCTTGGTTTGCTTTCGAGCTGGGATGAGTCAGTCCTTCGTTCAGATTTCAGATTCGCATATCAAGACCGAGTGGGAAAGGCACTACCCACTTTCTGGTGGGGGTACAGCCAATTCAAGATCCTTCTATAGTTGCAGATCGAGATGAATATGCTTCTTGCTTTAGAATAACACCTTGAAAACCGAATGAATGAACCAGCGAAGAAAACGGTAGGATCAAGGGCTGGTCGATCGGGAAAGAATGGGGGAATCGAATAAGTATAGCTCACTCTTTTCTTATAAGGTAAGGCCTCTTGCTCCCTCTTTCCCAAGAGCTCTTGGACCATGGGACCAATGGACCGAGTTTCTTCGACCAATGAAGACAGATGTGAAACCCTTACTCTCGGATCGTTACCAAGCGGAACTCCATTCATGGCGCGGGTACGCGATGAAGGTGCGTGCTCACTTCCTAGGACGGGAGGCCATGGACCAATAATAGCTCTTACCCGGCCCGGTCTCTATGCCTTGGCAGCGGAAGCTATCTTGCATTCCTTCTTCTATTCCCCGTTCTTTCTTTGGCACTTCTACTGGTTGTCGGTAATAGGTAGTCGGTAGGCGGCTTTTGACTCCACGAATGGACTGTCTGGCAAACAAACTGGTGGGCATAATACATAATAGTTGGATTACGGAAATTGTTCACCCAAAGAGCGGAGAGCACCTGCATTCGTTTCGGGCCAAGCAGGTCAAAAACGATAGTCGTCTTTTCCTTCGCGAAGAGATCCGGGGTCATTGGATAGGGTGAAAGGCTAGCTTCTGAATCACAGGTTCCTGGTTCAGATGCCGCTGCATCCGGTGCCGGTGCCAATCACTAAACAAGTCTGTGTAGCAGCTTCGGCCCCCTGACAGAACGGGGGGCTACTCTTTGAATGAAGTTCCGTCCCCTTACTTATAGTATAGGCACGCAGGAGCTCTTCTTAGCATCAGTTCCGTCATGCTTATAGGAGGATGCTATCGAGGAGCCTAACTCGCATTAACGTAGTTATCTCCTGTCCTGCCTATTACTATGAGTTGGGGTTCGTAGAGAACCCTAAAGAAGGGACCTTGCTTACTAAGACTGTTTCAAAGTCTAGGGGGTTTACCTACTCGACCGATAGGGAGATGGTCCTGAAGTTGCCTCACATGGTATGGGCGTAAATAGCGCCTCTAGGCCAAGTCAAGTATAACAGCGGATATGATTTCCACATGCCAAACCAACCCCAGACGCTTATTTTACTTGAAAGCCTGAAGCTGATTCAATCTCGTAGCAGCTGTTGATTTTTATTGTCTTGTAGCTGATGAAGCTTGAATTTTAAATTTAAAGCCTAGAACTGTGGAGTGGTGTGTGGGACTCGTGTATGTAGTAGTAGCTAGACTCCGCGTGCCAGCTTCGCTCCCCCCACATTTGTAAACCAATATCCCGTGGTAGACTGACGCTCATCTAGGTCTCCTGCTAAAAAGCATAGGAAAAGTCTTATCTTAGTAAGTAAGCAAGGTTCCATTCCACCCCGGAAGGACTAAACAGAACTCTAAATGGATACACGGGGTGAAGTGATTACTCAATCACTAACACTGACGATAGGTGTTAAGGAGATTTCAAAATCCTTCCCTTTGTGCCCGTTGTCTAATCTTTTTATTAGGACACGGGGTTCCCAGTAAATTTTTGATATCTCCCTCCCCAAGAACCCTTCCCAACCAGTCACATTCTCGCTCGATCCGAGGGGATTTTGGCTACAGAACAACTCCGGGATACTACTCAGGAGGGAAACAACTACCTCTGCTCCACCTCCACTACCACGGGGGACCGTAGCTCGTTCCACACGGAAGGCACTATCACCACTTCCGGGGGAGTCACTTACCCTGGTATTGGAGTTGGCAACGAGCTGCTCTTCTGTTACTAAATCATTTCAGAAAGAAAGACCGGGCAAACCCTATCCCATTCCACGCTAGGTGCCAAACTCACCTTGATGACGACGAATTCCACTAACATTATCCTGCCCACAACATTCCCTGAGAGAAAGCAATCAAATAGTTCTAATTCCTGGCTTACCAGGAATATCCCATTAACTGACTTATATTGGTGCCACATTTAATTCCAAGCAAAGAGAACGGGTAGAGCGGATACGTGCATCAGATGATTTCACAAACCAGATTCGAGAGCTTTCCTGACTTGCACTTTAGGAAGCTCACTTCTATGCTGACTGTGCTTGATGTCTTTTAAGATCGGGGGTTTTGTCGGAATACCCCTTCCCTTACCAGATGGATGAAACGTATATCATCATGACGTCTAGCAAGAGTGGAGCTAACCCCAGTGGACGAAAGAAAGAAGAGGAAAGAGCTTGCCTCTTTGGTTGTTTTAAATAACCAACGTAATCAGTAGTAGTGCTAGGTCGACCTAGTACATATACATAAACTAGTTAGCTAAAGAATATTTAACCACCACGGTACTCTATATCAGTATTCTCATATATAATTATGAGTTCTCACTTTCAAGATGATTGAGTCAACTCTTCTTTCTATACGAGAATCTTGAAACGAGTAGAAAAGGAGTGAAGGGCAGGAGCCGACTGCCCATCTTAAGGGCATTCGTTAAAAAGGGATCCGAAGGAGCGCTGACCTATCACAGTTAGCTCGACTATTTTAGGGGATGTGAGACTCCGGTACATACCGTCAAGCAGTCACGTGCCTCTTCCATCCGTTCGGTCCTCGCTCTCAACGCAAACGGGAATCAGGGAGTCCGCGGGGGTCATACTGATCCGGCTATATCCACAAGTGCACCTATCTTACGAGGGACCATTCGTGTTTAAGTAAGCATTACTCCGCGAAGAAACCCGAAAGACGAAAGACAGGCCTGGCCTGCTTGCTTAAAACCTAGTTTAAGAGGGGCTAGAAAGAGGGCATCCTTGCTTTCAGAATCTCCGGGACCAGAATCTTGTATGCTTCCTTGCTTGGGGCAGCGTTGGTAGGGAATGAAGCCTTTCCTTGCATGGTTGGGAAGATAAGGACTGGTGCATACTCTAAGCATGCCTTACTAAAGAGGATATAGCGCTTACCTGATAATAGCGCTTAAACACCTGATAAAACAGCTCATACAGCGCTTCCTTGTAGTAATGTCTCAATCCCGGCCTAGGAGCATCATTCTATACGATGGATGGAAGTCTGATCTACGATCACCCATGATTCCTTTCTTTGAGTAAGAGCCTTAGCGGGTCAAAAGGCATCTTTGTCTTAAATCCTATGGTGGCGGTTCCTTCGAGTAATAGGTACTTACAGTTTCCCACCTTTGGTGACTTCCCATCTGTGTAGACTGCCTACCAGGCTTTCCGTCTTAGTGCTATGGTGGCCGACCGATCCAATGAGAAGAAAATCAATCTTCTCCCCCCGGGGTAAGCTATCGAGCAATCTACTTCCCATCCCCATCCCTCTGACGGTGAGCCAAGTACAAGTCCCTCTGCCTCTAGCTCCGCATATAGTTTCCCAGTGGAGCCGAGCCATCTACTTCTCTAAGACCTGTTCCCAGGGATCCGGATCAATCTGCCTCGGAGTGGGAAGGAAATTACCCCGGCTACCGATCTAATGGTTTTCCATGTATCTCGTCCGAACCGAGACCATCAAAAGTGGCATAAGAACCACCTGGAATAAAACCCTTTGATCCATCTACTTCGTTCGAACCAAGCAGGTAGGCTCCATCTTATTCTATTTCTCCACTGTCCAGGGCCGTACCCTGCAGAACAAGGTCTTCTCTTTCGGTGCTAGGCGGGGTTTGGAACCCTACCATCTATTTTATCTGCATCTCAATTCATTCAATCCTCTGCTTGGCAACCTCCATAC
>JAQOOD010000006.1:1710451-1852053 GCA_029633175.1 Citrus glauca
TTGCCAGTATAAGCCGGCGGTGATAATTGCAGCCGCGAAAACGGTAGCGAAACGAACAACAAAGAGTTCAGGCATTCTTCTCGAGTTTATCATCAATCTTTTGGATAAAATCATCATTTCAACCCAAAACGGATTGGCATAAGTTTGGACTGAAGATGTCAGGTCTGAACCAATATCATCATTCGAGGCTGTACCAGTAGTGACTAGTTTCCCTTTGACGATGCTCGCCTTGATTGCATCTTTAAGTTCACATTTCGGTTCATCCAAATCCCTTTTTGAGTATTGCCGCGACTTGTTGAATTCTACTAAGGCGCTGACTCCACCTGGAGAAACTTCAAGGTCACGAATTAAATCAAGAGCAAACTCAGCTTGATTCTCGTTCTCAGGAATCCGATGGCCGAACGCCCCAAAGAATTGTGAGAGATTACTTGGTGCTTCACTGCACACGGCCTGTCCGTTTGATAGAAAGATCAAACGGTCCAGGAGGCTCAGGATTCTATGGCTTGGTTGGTGTATGGACATGATGACAATGCTTCCACTTTTTGCAATCTGTTTTAACACCTTGACAACATTAAACGCGCTTGTTGAATCAAGCCCTGATATGGGTTCGTCCAGGAACAAGAGAATTGGATCATGAATTATATCAACTCCGATAGAAACCCGCCTGCGCTCGCCTCCTGAAACACCTCTGTGTTGCTCATCACCAATTATGGTCATGGCTGCACTTCGAAGGCCGAGTTGATCAATCAAAGCATCCACTCTTTTTCGCTTTTTTTCTTTAGATAAAGATCGAGGAAGCCTAAATTCCGCTGAGAACATTAGGGTTTCCTCTATGGTTAGCATGGAATACAAAAGATCATCTTGCATCACATAAGCAGATATGATCTTCAAAAGCTTTGACCCCAAAACCTCTCCATTCAATGTCACAGTGCCTTTCAATCTCTGTTTTGATATGCGGCCAGCAATAGCGTCCATCAAAGTAGTTTTACTAGAGCCACTAGCACCAAGAATCGCAGTTATTTCACCTTCTCTAGCTACCCCAGAAATATCATCCAGTAAAAGCTTTGTCTTCGTAACATCATCTTGTGAGCCAAAAAATGGAAGACCCGGAAGCAATTTTTGACCAACTTTAACACTGTAGGATAAGTTGTTGAATGAAAGAAGCAATGGGTAGTTAGGTAGTTCGTTACTGCTGCTACCATTAGAATACAGCATGTCGATGCTGATGACTGAAGAGTAATCGTTAATCGACTCACTTTCGAGCTCTTTGTTGATGGACCTGCCAGAGGAGCCTGTGAATCTGCGACTTCGATTTTGGTTTTGAAGCTCTGCATTTGGTTTCTGATTGATGAAGAGCAAAGGGTTGTCGTCGGCAGAAGCCGGCGACATAGTTGGATTATTTGCCATTGGAAAATGATAGTGCTAATAATGCAGAGTAGCAGGTTTCTGTGAGATTCGGGTTGCATTAATACAAACATGAAGCTTACTTAATTTTGGAGGGTGAGCTATTACTAGTTAGCAGCTTTTTCAAAAAGAAAAGGACAAGAGGTGGAGAATAGCCCAGAGAATTGTGAAATGAACTGACTTAGTCTGCGCAAAATGTTTCAAATTATTTAAAATGTCAATGAGTCATTGTATGAACGGGTAACGACCAGCGACCGTCTATCTTATTAATTAACACCAGTGCTACTTGGACAAAATTTTGCAAACTTCAATAATAGATGATATAGCCTCTCACCGTATATTTTGTTTAATTATTTTTCTCTAAACAAAATATTATTGGATTAATTAACTTACATCTTCTTTTAAATATTAGAACTGTAAAATCTTTCATGCATCTGGAGCTCCATTAAAATCAACTCAAATAAAATAAATTTTAATAATTTTTTAATAATGCAGTGAAAAAAGAGAGAAAAATAATTCTCAAAATTTTAATAGAAGTGTAATTAATTCTGTATTCTCCACTCCAATCACACTCCAATCTCTATTTAAATTATATATATTTTTCATTTATTTTTTTATCCAAATGCATTACATTTTTATATGATTCAAGATATTACTTCGCTGTATTGGAGATGTCTTTTAATTTTTAATAATTTAAGTACTTCACAATATGTTAGTGATGATAACAGTCATTTTATTTTTTATTTTACTAAAATTATATATAAAATAATTAAATAAACAATAAGGGGGGATGGGTATAGTAGTCCTCACGTGGGATACTCTATGGTTATCCCCTTAAATTTACTAAAAAATGGAGTGGAAAATAGAGGAGGCCTCCGCAAACCAACACCTTTAGTGGCCATCCCTACTAAAATATATCTCAGGTTAAGTCAAAAAAAATAAAAATTCTACATGGGCATGATTTTTAAATATTCTGGAGGCAATAATTTGCAGAAAGATCCAAGGAGTACAAAGACGATGGAACAGTAATTAAGCTTTATCTTTTCTTGGCTAAAATCAAATCAAGCTTTATCTTTCACCATCAAAAAACGTCCTGGATAAGACTTATCAAAATAGAAATTAAAGTAGAATTCTTTTCTTAATCCAAGCTTCCATCAGTTTCAAAAGTTTTCAATCACGCATCTATTAATAATATTAGTAGGCTAAATTTTTATCTTTTGTTTAATGTTCTTGTTTAATAATTAGCAATTACAAATTTAAATTTTGCAAGAAGAAACTCATTTATGAGAGAATTTTTATTTTGTAATGGACTGTCGAATAAGCTCATATCATGCATGTACATACCGAGATTTTATTAGATAGACATTCACGAATAACGACACGATTAATCCTCCTTATGTAAGTTTTTTACAAATTTTTTAGTTCGTAAATTAAATAGTTTTTTCTTGGTGTGACCAGTAGCAGTTAAGAACACAAAAAATATAATGGGACGAATCTTATGTAAAATTTTCTCATTATTTAAAAGTCACTTTACCGATCCTTAATTTGTGCAATGACTTACCAAATTTTAGAAACCACGATCCTCTCTTAATATTTCCTATTACGGAGAAAAATCAAACTTGTGATTGTTAATAACTAAGAGAACATACATACATCAAACTCGATCACATGTTGTAAACCATATCTGTGTGTGTGCGCAATAAAAGGATAAGAGAGTTGGATTAAAAGAAGATCTTGATTCAACTTTTTGAAACCAGACAAAAAGCAGTGTTTCCTGAATTACTTCAACCGACAATAATATTGTTCTGAAAAAGAAAACTTACAAAATGTAATGGTAAATTCTAATATAAATTGTTTTTTTTTTAAAAAAAAAAACTTACAGCACAAGCCACCAATTCATCATAATCATGATTTGTCCCGTATCCACCTCACCCACAGGTGTAAATAATGGTTTACCTATCTGTAAATAGTAGTTGGCAAAATAGATAAGGAAATTAAAGGCCACAATTAATAAGAGGTGGCGTCAAAGTGTGAGGCAACGTTTATTTCTAAAAACTGATAGGCTCCCGAATCCAGTTGAGCTGTGACAATGACCTGTGTGATAAGAGGTAAAGATACACGCAAAATAATTGAGAGATTCACATGATGAAGATACAAAGCTGCCTTAATGGAGACGTAATTGTAAGCCACAACTTTTTTCTTCAAACAAATCTTTAAAAGAAATTATTGTTTAACAAAAAGACAGTATTGGTTAGGAGTTAGGAGTTAGGAGTTAGGAGATATGGTGATCTGAAATATGACACGAAGGTTGCTTGGTTTCCCAGTTGTAATGAGTTCATTGATTCAGTTTCAATCGGTTAAGTTATCGAGATTATCTGTTTTTTTTTTTAACACGACAAAAATTTTAAACATTAAATTATTAATTTTTTATTTTCTTTAAATTAGTATTACGTATTTTTATAATTTTTTATGAATATTTTTATATAAAAATATCATAAATTTAAATAAAATTGATTAATACATACTGATTTAGAATGTTAAAGAATTTTATTCAATTGAACATGAATTAAATTATAATAATATATTATGTTAATTAAGTTATTTAAAATATTTATTATTTATTTAATATTTATAATTTGTAAGAATATAATTATAAATATATTATTTTTAAATTATTTAAGTTAAAGAAAAAATTAATATTTATTTTTATTAATTCAGATAAAAAAATCATTCAATTTTATTCAAAATTAAAATTAATTAAAATTTATTTAAATTTCAGATAAAAAAATAAATATCACCGAAGCAAATAAGTTGTCTATTATTGAAATAAAATTCCATTTTAGATATGCATGGGCATTGACAAAAGTCCACATAACGAAACGTACAAATCAAGCAACTTGGTCAGAAGTGTGGAAAAATCTTTAGTTATCATAACTTAGGGTGTAAAAGTCTTGACAAGTGATTAATATATACGTGTAAACAAAAATCAATCCAGTATTAAACAGAAAGTTTACAAAATGATTTAAATCACTTATTAAGATTCATATTTTTAAGTGTTTTTCATCTAAATTCTAAATTCTAATGCATCAATGCTTTCGATCTTATGTTGCATAAATCAAGCAAATCTCCTCTGTAGATGTGTGTGTGTATTTTCCAGTTTAACATCTCCCATCACAAAAACATCCATGTTCTTGAAGACGCAAAAGATAAAATTAGGGTTTTTTATCTCTCGAATATTCTTTATAACCTCAACTACTAAAATCCTAAATAAAATCAATATATTTTAGGAAAATTCCCCCCCCCCCCCCACAACAAAAGAAATGTTTAGAATGCTCTCTTCCTTTTTTGGTTGCTAATATGATATAAAAACCACATGATAAAAGATGATTTTCAAATTGATCTTTATCGAGTTAGGTCGTTAATAGGTTAATTCATTACAACCCTATTCTATAAAAGGTTGGATTTTAGTTTAAGCATCCAAACACATTTCGCCCAACCCATTAATAGTAAATAATTGTTTAATTAGTGTAATAATTTAAATTATAAATTTTTTAAATAAAAATTTACTTTTTTAATACTAAATGAAAAAAAAGACTTCAAATTACTAATTATCTAAAGTTATTACAAATCCTAAAATCCCTATATATTTATTATAAAAATTGAAGCTGTCATTGACTCATTATAAGATTTTGTTCATGTAACACAAATTTCTTTCATTTTTTTTTACATTTTAGTGACTGATATTGGTGTGTAGAACTAAATTATTCATTAGTTGTAGACTATATTATTAGAACTTGATGAAGAATATTAATGTTTTCTTTTCTTTGATAATATATTTTAAAAAAGCCAATTTTGTACATTATTATATAATTTAAACTAAAAATATGTAATAATTATGTTAAATTTACTAAAAAGTGCATATTAAATGGGTCAATTTGCATAACACAATAATAATAATGAACGGGTTTGGGTTTGTATCTTTTGATTGAAATAAGTTAATATAGATGGATTTAGTGTGTAGAATTTAATATGCCACAATAAGAACACAACGTGAAACGGCCTAAGCATGACCATTGCTAGACCCATCTAAAATTTTGAATATATAGGGAAAAAATAGGTTTAAAAAAAGGTCTAAACTTGATCATTGAATACTAGTTAATCAACAATTTAGCAAGGAGACATGTAGGATGTCCAAAGTCAAAGAAGTCAATGAAGCTTGTGGTCGTAACTCACACGATCTTGATTTGGGTTTTGCTTTGTTAAAGTATTGAGCTTTGTTTGGTTAACAAGAAAGTGAAAGAAAATGTGTAACGAGAGAGAATTCTAGAAACCGAAAATTATTTTCATTAAGATTTAAAAACAATATGAGTGATACAAAGATATTTATAGCAAGGTATGGATCTTTCTATAGCATACAAAGTATGACATGGCAACTAACTAATTGTAACAAACTCTTGGCGAGAATCTAACAAACTTCAAATGATAATATCACTTTGCATAACAGAATGCCAGCTCAACATTTGACTAAGCACTCCACTTGTATAACAATCTGACTTAGTAGCTTACTCAGCAATCTGACTCATCATATAATCTTAACATTCCCCCTTAAGCTCAAGGTCTCTGAAAGACATTGAGCTTAATTCTCATGTAAGCAAAATGATCAAATGAAAGAGATTTAGTAAGAATATCAGCAAGTTGATCTGAACTTGGTACATGTTGAATAATCAATTCTTTCTTAGCTACATGTTGTCAGATAAAATAGAGATCCAGCTCAATATGATTGTTCTTGTATGATATTTTGGATTGCTAGCTAAGGCTTCAAACACTTCTATTATCACAATACAAAATAGGAGATGTCTCTAGCTGCACTTTCAATTCTTTTAGCAAATAGGTTCTATAACACTTCAGCAGTGGCTGAGGCAAGTGCTCAATATTCTGACTCAACAGTGGATCGTGAAACAAGTGTTTGCTTTTTTGATGACTAACTTACAAGATTTGATCCAAAGAACACATAATAATCTTCTGTTGACCTTCTATCATCTGGATCAGACCCCCAATCCGCATCTAAGTATGATGTCAAAGTAAGAGGCCTTGAATAATAAAACTGAAGGCCAAAATGTGTAGTGCCTTGAAGATACCTAAGCAGTCTTTTACAAGCTTGCCAATGCAGAACATTAGGGGCTGCCAAAGACTAACTGAGTTTATTAACTGTAAATGCTATCTCTGGTATTTTTAAAGTGACATATTAAAGTGACCCAATAATGCTCCTGTAGAGAGATGGATTCTCAAATGGGCTACTTGAGTCTTTTTGAAGCTTCTCAGAAACACTTATGAGAGTAGTGCATCTTTTACTACTAAGCATATTAGCTTTACTTAAGATATCACCAATATACTTTGCTTGATAAAGATGTAATCCTTCAATAGATAGTGTAACTTATAGACCAAGGAAATAGTTGAAATCCCCTAGATCTTTGAGTGAAAACTCATAATCAAGTTGCTTAATGACATTTTCTATGAGAACTATACTTGAGCCAATGAAAAATATATCATCTACATAGATAACAATTATTACTATATCTCTCCCAATGTGTTGAAAAAATAAAAAAGTATTAGACTTTGAGGATTGAAAACTCCACTACAATAAAAAGTTCTTTAACCTGTCATATTAAGCTCTTGGGGCCTATTTGAGACCATACAAAACTTTATTTAACTTGCACACATAGGAATATTGTGAATTAATGAATCCCTCAGGTTAATGCATATACACATCCTCTATTAGCTCTCCATCTAGAAATGCATTATTTACATTCAATTGTCTAACTAACAAGTGATGCGTGATAACAAGACTTAAGATAGTTCTGATAGTGCAAGGATTAACAACAGGACTAAAGGTTTCAAAGGAATCTATACAATATGTCTGATGAAATCCTTTAGTAACTAACCTGGCCTTATACTTGGAAACACTCCCATCCAGATTGTACTTCATCGTAAACACCTAAATTTGTTACCAACAAATTTAATTACTATCTTTGCTGGCACCAAAGTCCATATTTGATTTCTTTCTGAAGCAGTGAACTCCTCTTTCATGGCCATACGCCATTTTAGATCTAGTAGAGCCTTTTCAACACTTGGTTCATAATTTTGTATGACAATGAGGTAAGTTTTCGATTTAAAAATGTTTGATTTTTCTCTTTTAACCATTGGATTTTGGTTGATTGGTTGTTAAAGCAAAGAGGATATGTCAGGTGGTTGTGAATGTTGAGGGAACTGGGACTGAGTATGTTGACGAGTTTAAGAGTAAGATGAAGAAGTTTGAAACTGGAAAACCTGGTATTGGCAACACAGTAGGTGGCTAATATGAGCTACTGTCATGAAGAACATAGAGTGATGAAGAGAGAATGATTGAGTAATAGAGGATTGAGAAGAAGAAGAAGAAGAAAACATCTTAAATAAGGAAATTTAGACTTATTAAAATGAACATGGACAACAATGTAGACTTTCTATCACTTAGCTAAACACTTGTAGCCTTTGTGAATAGGATTGTAACCCAGAAATAAGCATTTTTTAGAATGAAAATCAAGCTTATGTGAATTATATGATTTGAGAAGTGGATAACATGTACATCCAAAGACTTTGAGAAATTGATAATCTAGTGGCTGATAATGTAGCTTTTGATAGAGTGACAAATTATTTAGAACTGTTGTGAGCATTTTGTTAATGAGAAATGATGTAGTATGAAAGGCTTCCCACCAGAAAGATAACTGTATGTTAGCTTGTGTAAGAAGGGTTAAACCAGTTTCAACAATGTGCGTATGCTTCCTTTAAAAAATATAATTTTAGTGATGTGAATGAGGACAACTATGCCTAAACTAAATATCTTCTTGTTGAAGAAATGTATTGAAAACTCTAAATTCTCCCCCCATATCAGACTGTAAGGTTTTAATGGACATTTTAAATTGTTTTTGAACTAGACACTTGAAATTTTTAAAGATTTCCAAAGCGTCAGATTTTAGAACAAGATGAAAAATCCAACTGTATCGAATATAATCATCAATAAATGAAATAAAATACTTGTATCCATCCATAGACGTTATTGAGGTAGTCCTCAAAACTAATGATTGTTTAGTTTTAATTTCAAAGGTGGAGAAGTGAAGTTTATGCAACTTTCTTTGTTGACAAGCATTGCAATTATTATAACCAGAAATCATACATGAATTCTTTAGTATGATTTGAATAATATGTTTGTTTAGATGACCAAGTCTATTATGCAACAGGTTTGTAGAGTTTACAGTTTTGATTTGAATAATATGTTTGTTTAGATGACCAAGTCTATTATGCAACAGGTTTGTAGAGTTTACAGTTTTGATAGACTCTTTATTGAAAGAAATTGAACCAGGACACTCTATTGGAACTAACACTAATACTGGAAGGTAAGATTGACATCATAGAACTTGGATTGAGAATTGAAACATTGGAAGATATAACTTGATCTTCACATGATAGTAGCTTATATAAACCACCCTTAGTAATCCCTTAAACAAGTAGTGTTTCCTTCAACTAGCCCTTAACAAAACAGTCATAAAAAATGAACTCAATAATAATGTTATTATCAGTAAGAAGTTTAAAAACACTAATTAAGTTTTTAGTGATTTTAGGAACATATAATATGTCTTGAAGATGAAGATATGAACCACAAGAAGTGTAAAAGCAGGTATAGCCAATATGTGTGATTTGTAAACCCTAACCAATTTCCTATAAGTAAGGAAGTGGAGCCTGAGTAGGGCTTACCATCATTTAGGTTCTGCACAGAATTGGTAAGATGGTGAGTTGCTCAATTGTTAAAACACCAACCTTGATCTACTGCTCCCTTAGATGTTACCATATAAGTTGCTCTTGGCCCCTAATGTTATCCTAGAAAATAACTTTGAGGTGGATAATTTAGAATGAAATTCTTATTGAATCAATCTCTGCACTCAACAATAGTGTGGTTGTATTTGAAGTAAATTTGACAGACAACAGCTGTAGAACCAAGACCACCTCTGCCATATCCACCAAGACCAGAGCCTGCTTTACCATATCTACTGTTAAATCCACTAGGACTGCCTTTGAAGTTACCATTCCAGTTATTACCTCTGTCTTGTCCTTGATTATTTCCCTTTCAATTTCCAGTGAACCACTTCTTCCACCATTAAAGTTCCAATTATTGCCACTTTTTTTATTCTAGTTGCCTTAAGAATGATTAGAATTACCTTATTTCTTCTGAAAATTTCCAATTTGAGCTATATTTGCTACATAATTGCTTTTCATTTCTTTATTCTCATTGAATTTATTATTCTCAAGCCTAGCTTCATGTGTTAACAATATAAAATATGCTTCATTCAAATCCATATTCGACATGTTAGCCTCAATGTAAATAACAACTGGATAATAATAGTGATCCAATACAGTAATAAAACGAGTGATGAGATCAATATCACTCACAGAACTAACAACTAATGCAAGGCCGTCAATAACAGTTTTGAGTTTTGTAAAACACTCAGTCATTGACAGAGAACCTTTCCTTAAATTATTAAAAAGCATTTTTAGATAAACCTTATTTACCATAGATTCATATCCAAATTGCTTTTCCAAACTTTTCCAAAGTTCAAAAGAAGTTTGAGAACTTACCACAAGGCTAAGTATGTCAACACTCATTGAGGACATGATCCAGCTTAGGAGAAGTTAATCTTAATATTTCTATGTTCCATATTCTAGATTCTCTTGAGCTTCAGTTTTTGAAGAATTAGCTGATCTAAATTCAGATTACAAATATTGATCAGGACAAAGTTTGGATCCATCAATGTAACATTCCAGGCCATTTCCACAAATTGAAAAAAGCACTTGTTGATTTTAGATCATATAATTAGTATGATCTAACTTCGTGTGAGTAGCAAAGGTAAAGGTAAAGTCAGGCAGTGAATTTGAGCTTGTTAAGGCCATTAGATTGATATGAAAATTAGTTTTGATACCATGTTAAAGTATTAAGCTCTGTTTGATTAACAAGAAAGTGAAAGAAAGTGTGTAACAAGAGAGAATTCTAGAATTTGAGTGATGCAAAGATATTTATAGCAAGGTCTAGATCTTTCTATAGCATACAAAGTATGAGCTGCAAGCTAACTAATTGTAGCAAACTCTTGGTGGGAATCTAACAAACTTTAAATGTTAATATCACTTTGCATAATAGAATGCCAACTCAGCAATTGACTCGGGACTCCACTTATATAACAATATGACTCAATAGCTTACACAACAATCTAACTCATCATATAATCTTAACACGCTCGATCCACTTATATAGAAGATCTAATCTTGTTCTCTTCCCGTGCCCTTATGTGCTTGCTTCAACAATAGAGAGTTGCTATGAAAAAATAACTATAATAGAGTTTTTCTTAATTATTACGAAGCTTAGGATAATTCATAATTAGTTAAGAAGAACTCTTATACAAAAATGAGAGATTGCTCCATTTGAACTTCCTCCGTAACACATTCATTTAATAATTGAATACTCTTAGTTGAATACTCTTATGGTGCGTTTATTAGTCAATAATCGAAATGAACATGAATCAAAATGAAGAATGAGAAATGAGAATTCGAGTAAGAATAAGATGTTTACTTAAGTTACAGAAATTGGAAACAAAATTAATTCTATTGTCATTGATGTGTTTATTTTATCTTAAAATCGGAATTGATTGTTAAAGACTACTAAAATGCCCTTAGTTAATTATTGTCAATTTAATCATTATTATTTGTTAACAAATGTGATTATTATTGTTCAAGAAACTTAATAATAATAATAACGATAATAATAATGATATTAACTAACAACAACACCACAAATGAAAATAAATATAGTTACTATTATTATTAAAATAAACAACAACAATAACAATAATAACAAGAGTAAGTTCGGATATTACCTATTCATGAAATGATAATCTTTAAAATACTCTCCAAATTATTGTAAATCTCAACTTATCCCATTTTTGTTTAAAAGACAAAGGAAAAATGCGGTCGCCTTAATGAAAATTTTCTTGTCTTTTTAACAAAATAGTGGTAAGTTGATATTTATATTAGTTTGAGGGGTATTCTGAATATTGTCATCTCATAAGGGGGTAAATCCAAAATTAACTCTAACAACAACAATAACAATAACAATAATAATCATCATGATTGGCGATCAGTATAATAGCAATGAGATCAACAAATTGCTGGTGGTGGTGGTTCATATATAATGATATCGATTGGTATTGCTACTAGCTCAACGTTTCTGGTGAGATTGATAAGTAACTAATGGTTCAGTTGCGACTTCTGGTGCTTGACAAAGATCGATGACGTGATTCTAGCATGTGCTATGCAATGTCAATGATTGCGAATGGTGGATCAATTGAGAATTAGGGTATGTGATTTTTAATTTTTATTTGTTTAATTATTTAAAACATAAATTGAGGATAAATTAGAAATTGTAAAATTCAATGGGGGTATTTTGGTCAATACTGGGAATGAGAACTTGATTCCCAAATTAGAAATTGTAAAATTCAATGGGGGTATTTTGGTCAATACTGGGAATGAGAATTTGATTCCCACCCCTCTTCGTAGGAATCAAGTTCTTATTCCCAAATCTCAAATTTGTGTGGCCTCTATTTATTCAATTCATACTCTTCCTTTTATTTTAGCAAGTAAACAATATCAATAATTTTAGTTCCTCAATCACATAAGTAAATACACCATTAATTTCCATTTGATAGAATATGAAGAAGAGCATAAATATGCAAGAAAATTCAAAATGGATTCAAGTTTAGGAACGAGTATAAATGTTTCATCAAAACATTTTCATTCTTCCGTAGACATAATCATTGCCATCAAAATGCGTAACTAAAATATGATCCTTACCAACATAAGCAAATCCTAATATAAAATAAAAGGCAAATCAATTAATAAACAGGTCCAATCTGTCCTCCTTTTAAATGAACAATGGCTAAAACTTGGATTGGCATACCATTTAGGAGATAGTCCAATAAAGTTGTAGTCTTGTAGATATGGTTGGCAAAACCTGAGTCTGGGTATCGCAATGCCCGGACCTAGTCCGAATGCAATTTTTAGATGCCCCAGCCTGATTTTTTTAAGTTTGCACCAAATTGAGTTTTAATCCAGGTACCTGGATTTTGTATTTTTTTAATCTTATATATGTATAGTTTTTTTTGTAATTTTATAAGTTTTAAATTTATTTTAATAAAATTTGACATAAAAATATAAATTGTAAGTGTTTAAATTGTCCAGTGGAGGGAAGGAGATTCTCATTAAGGCGGTAGCTCAAGCAGTCCCTGCATAGGCCATGAGCGTATTTAGGATTCCCCTAGGATTATGCCATGACATTTAGAGAGCCATTGCAAGATTCTAGTGGGAATCCAAGGAAGACAAGAAGGGAATTCACTAGGAGAAATGAGAGAAAATGAGCCATGCCAAGATTAGAGAGGGGATGGGATTCAGAGATATGTCAAGCTTTAATCAAGCTTTAGTTGCGAAGCAAGAATGGAGGCTACTGCAAAATCTAGATTCTTTAGTAGCAAAGGTGCTGAAAGCTAGATATTTCAAGAGAACATATTTTCTAATGGCTAAAGCATGCTCAAATCCATCTTTCATTTGCTGAAAGCTAGATATTTCAAGAGATCATATTTTCTAATGGCTAAAGCATGCTCAAATCCATCTTTCATTTGGAGGAGCATTTTGTGGGGAAGACAAGTGTTGCAAAAGGGTATAAGGTGGAGGATAGGAAATGGAGAGAAAATTCAGATACAAGCCAGGAACTGGATACCTAGACTAACAACTTTTAGGCCAATCCGTATGCCTTCCCTGCATCTAGAAGCAAAAGTCTCAGAACTTATTCTGCCCAACCAGTTGTGGAATGAAAGCTTGACTGAGCAAAACTTTACAAGGGTGGATGCCGAAATAATAAAGAGAATTCTGTTACCAAGAACCCCACAAGAAGATGAGGTAATTTGGCATTATGATAGAAAGGCTTGTACTCTGTGAAGAGTGGCTATCAATTGGCACTCAAAATCAAGTTCCCTGAGCCTCCAGCTAGATCCACATTTATTTCTCAGGGCTGGCAATGTATATGGAGACTAAACTTGCCAAGCAAAATAAAAATTTTTGCGTGGAAAGCTGCTAGAAATCTGCTACCAACAGCAGACAATCTATGGAAAAGAAAAATACTGAAGGAGCTATTGTGCGAAATTTGCAAAGGTGGGAGAGAAGATATTTTCCATGTCTTGATGGAATGTAGATTGGCGAGGAAAACATGGAAATGCACTAATCTAGAGGCTGGAGTGAAAAGAGTAATGAGAGAAGACATGTTGAGTGTCATGCAGAGAATAAAGATTTTTTAGGACAATACTGAGATTGATTTTATAGCAGCCATTTGGTGGACTGTCTGGCATGCCAGGAACAAATTCATCTTTGAATTAAGGAAGCTGGACCCAGAGTTTTCAGTGGCAAAGGCTAAGGCAATTATGGATGTGTATCAGACATTGAAACTTCAAAATCTAGAAGAACACAGAAGCGCAGAGGATCCAGAAATGCAGAGAGGAAGCCACCCCCGAGAAACAGGTTGGAAGTCAATGTCGATGCGGCAATTAATGAAGAAAGGAAAGTTGCAGGTTTAGGAACGGTTATAAGAAACTCTCAAGGCCAAGTGGTAGCGGCAGAAGTGAAAAGAATAAAATTTGAAGGAGATGTATAGATAGCAGAGGCTAAAGTTGTCAAACGGGGAATGGATGTGGCAAGGGCCGTAAGCTGCACATGTGTGATCATTGAAACAGACTGCAGAATAGTAGCTGAGTTAGCCAACAACAAGGTTAAAAACATATCAGAGATTTGGTGGATTATAGCAGAAATTCTCAACAGCAAGGGTGATTTTCAATCGATAACTTTCCAGCATGTGTTAAGGCATTGTAATATTAGTACTCACTCTCTTAACAAAAAGAACTTTACAAAGCTCAGAATTTGTCATCTGGAGGGAGAATTTCCCTACGGATATTTTGTCTATGCTTGCTAATCCCCCTGCTTAATGAAAGGTCTACTTTCTTTGCGAAAAAAAAAAAAAAAAAAAACTAATGATTTCTCACCCATCTTGTGAGGGTAAAGGAAAAGGAGTTGTCGATAATTAATTCCTTAGCAAATCTTTAAAAAAGTAGTGCAATTTTTCTAATGGATTATGAGGAAATTAAATTAAATAATAGAAGAAGATAGAACAAAAATCACGGTATCTTTTTACTTAAAAAAACTTACAGAGAAGCCAAACACCAACAGTCACATACACACCATTGGATAAAAAATAGAAAATTTAAAACTGCAATTAAAAAACAGTATGAACATTATAACAATTAATCAAATCACCTTCTCTTGTTTTTGCTTCCAACCAACAATGTGAAATAAAACAGAATCCTAAAGAAGAATCCCCAAGCAACAAGAATCCACAAGCAATTCCATTTGCTAATGTCTGTGATTCCCTGTTGCGTCAAAATATCAGAGGCTGTAGTCACACAAGTGGAGCTTGTAATGTTGATCCCCAAAGCATTGCTCATGCTTTTCAACAACTTCAATTTCATAGACATGGGTAGTGACCCCAACGGCGTGTTATCAAACATTTGAACTCCGCGGACAAAGCATTTGTTCGGATCATCAAATTCATTTTGCAGGACTCCTTCAAATGGGTATTTCACTAGAGAAATGTAGTGAAACCAAATCCAATATGCAGGGATTCTGTCCCGGGAAATGAAGAAGCCGCTGAAGAGGAGGAAGTAGGCTAATATGGCGACAACGACAGTGAACCCGAGCATAACATGAGAGACTATACCGGAAAGGAATGTAACGAATGAGCTTCCAGCCCAGAAGGAGGCCAAGATTATGAAGAAGAAGAAGATGAATCCTGAGAAGCCGCCTGCGAGGCCAACGGCAAAGAAAGTTACGGCAGCAAAGGTCAAAGACAGGACTACCAGAGCTGGAATGGAGATGATGGAATGAGCAAGAACGTATGATGAGCGGCGATATGCATTGTAAGCAGTTTCTCGCATGAAAATATAACGTTCTTGAAGGAAAACTGGGATTGCTTCGGCACAAGTGTAGAATGTTGTGACCATGGCGAAAGCAAGAAAGGCTATGCGTTCTTGGACACCTTTGGGTGAATTGTCAAGTTTCCAATAGATAGTAGCCAGGATTATCCCGGTAACAAGGACGGCGCCAAATCGAATTCCAAATAGCTCAGGCATTCTTCTTGAGTTTGTCATGGATCTCTTCGCAATAACTATCATTTCAAACCACATTGGATTGGCAAAAGTTGGAACTGAAGATGTCAAGTCTGCGCCGGGGTCAGTTGTGGCGCCGGAGACTAGCTTACCTCTTGAAACGCTTTGCCTTATCGCGTCCGTAAGCGAAATACTTGATTTGGATTCCTGATTATTATTCTTCGGACTCTTTGTTCTCTGCCATGACTTGTTGAACTCGACCAAGTTTTTAGTTCCTTCAGGAGTTTCTTCAAGTTCACGTATCAAATCAAGAGCGAATTCTGTTCGGTTCTCGTTCTCAGGAATCGGATGACCAAATTGGGAAAAGAAGTCCGGAAGATTTGCTGGCGACCCGCCGAAGACTGTATTTCCATGTGAAAGTAATATCAAACGGTCAAGTAAGTTCAAAATTCTGTAACTTGGTTGGTGAACAGACATGATAACAATGCTTCCACTTTGTGCAATTCGCTGCAGGACTTTAACAACCATAAAAGCACTTGTTGAATCAAGACCAGAAGTTGGTTCATCAAGAAACAACAGAATTGGGTCGTGAATTATGTCAATTCCAATAGAAACTCTCCTGCGTTCGCCTCCAGAGACTCCTCTGTGTCCCTCATCACCAATCACGGTCTTAGCAGCGTTTCGAAGGCCCAGCTGATCGATCAAGGCTTGAACTCTGGCCTTCTTCTTTCGCTTTGAAAGCGAACGAGGAAGCCTAAACTCCGCAGAAAACATGAGTGTTTCTTCTACTGTTAACATTGGGAACAAAAGATCATCTTGCATTACATAAGCAGAAATCACCTTCAAAAGACTCGACTCCAAAACTTCACCATTCAAAGTCACACTCCCTTTCAAGCTCTCCTTTGAAATCCTGTTCGCTAAAGCATCGATCAATGTTGATTTCCCCGACCCACTGGCCCCAAGAACGGCCATTATTTCACCTTCTCTGGCTTCGCCGGATATGTCATTCAACAAAACCTTTTCCGGAGAATCAGACAAGCCCTTTCCGCAAAAGGGAAGCTCAAACTTTTGACTAGCTTTGACACTGTATGTTAAGTTTTTAAATGAAAGAACAAAAGGGTACGAAGTTGGGACAGAGCTACAAGCATGGCTTAGCTCAATGACATGATGATGATGATGATCAATTGCAGTGTTGTCACCGGAAGTATCTGCAAGTTCCACACGCTTTAAAAGCTCAGCAAGCGAGGGAGAAACTGAGGGTCTACCTCTTTTTGGATACCTTTTGTGCTCTGCTGGCTCGTTTTGGTTGGGAAATGAGAGGCTGTCGCCGGCGGTAGGCTTCACCAGCGGCATGCTTGAGCCTCCAAAATGAGACATTTGAGTCTATTTCTGTTGGCGGTCTCTAGTTCCAAAACTCAAGACTGCAAGTAATTTATAGAAGTAAGAAGAGATGGTTAGTATGTTTTGGTGATTCAAGTATCTACCTTTTGCGTACTGTATACTTCTATGTCAGTATTAGTGGGTGAGATTATGAGAATTGTCAAGGAATTTAAATAATTGGAACATATATATTACATAGTTTGTATCATAAGTGATGTGCTATTTATTGGTGAGTTACGTAAGATTATTACATTAATGATTAAAAAAAATAAAATTAACTAATATGTAACACATGTCTAAATAATTATTATTAACACATTATTTAAGATTCAAATTATATATCTTGACCATATAAATATAGACTCTAAATTTTAAAATGCAAATACTAAATTTTATAAGGGTTTGATTGATTATGTAACGTTTTCTAGAAAGAGTTGAGCAAATTCTTCCTTTTTTCTTTGTACAATTCTTTATTTAAAGGATTGTTGATCCGTATACATTAACCAAGTATGCCTATGGATAATGTTGAATAGGACCCGCAAGTTTAATTTTATTCAACGAAAGGGATCATTATCAAAAGATGACAATTATGTCCATTTTTGTATTATGGTTTTCATGTTATAAAAATAGTGTAACGGGGCAGGAACCCAGTGTGGATTTATTTGCTTAAATGGTGATTATTCTTTGATCCTTCACCAAGAAAGGCAAGTTACAAGAAGGGAACATTCCTTTATTAGATAATTATTAGCTAATTTTCTGCTTGAAAAGACTGGTAAGTTGTCAAACGAATCCTCATTTGCACAACGTTTCCACTCTCTACTTTTCGTCTTGCTTCCAAAATAATCCCAAAACTCTAAATTGGTCTCATCTTTTCAGTTGCGTTTATTTATAAGAAGAATAGTATTAACCCATAAAAAACTAAGATTAACACAAGCATTTTCACTAGCAATTAAATCCTTCTCGTGTATTGCGCAACCTGCAACATTAAAATTGTCATTAATAATTTATTATTTTTATGTTCATCATTGGAGCAATAGATACTCAGTGGTGACCTACAATTCCTAATCTTTAATCCACACGCCTTCATTTCTTCACGAAAACTCAATTTGACTCTTGCGTTTTCTAATTTTGCCTCTACACTACAGTTGTGAAAAATACAACCATCAAATTTTCTTTTTATGTGCAATTTTCTAATCAAATACAAGGATGATTTATCATTTAATGTAAAAGGTGGGTATGGGTGTTGCATCTACTATGAAAATGGCAAAATGGGTGCTCATCTGCTTGTGGACTGAGTAATTAATTAACTGAAATTTCTGAAAAGCCCCGGCCTATACGCAGAATTGTGGTCAAATATTTTTTAACAACTCTGAGATTCAATGCGAAGAGAAGCTTTTTGCTGCCTGCTGTCTTATCTTTGTTGAACCTAGCTAATTATGTTCATGGTGGAACGTGGAATGCGCAGGTGTCATAATGACAAAAGTTTTGTGTCAAATTGATTGAACAATGTGTGGCCAATTAATCGAAATAAATGACTTGCCTAAGACAAAATGGAAACTGAAAATAATTCTTTAAAATATAGAAACAAATGAAATATCAGCTAATAAGGACCACAAATGAATCTGATAAACGGAGGAAAGTTTAGTAAGTATTCACTTTCGTCAAATACCCAACACAATTTTTTTGTTTTTAAGTTAAATACTATTGACGTATATATGTTACTAATGTTACGAAAAGTGAATACTTTACTAAAAGCACCTCACCATTAGCCAAAATCTGGCTAAGCTGAGGAACAATAATATTTGGCCAAATACCCACACACACACATTAGACTTGCGTGTTAGAATATATGTGTGTGCCAAATATTATTGGTCCTCAGCTTAACCAGATTTTTGGCTAATGGGGAGGTGCTTTTACTTTGCTTCACCAATAAATAACCGAGTAAGGGCACTGAATGATTGCACCAATCACTTATTTATGTGATTCAGTTGTGAACTGTTTACATGTTTTTATTTCTTGTTACACTTTAATCTTAACCTAGATATGTTACTAATGTGAATTGTAGCAGTCACCAATCACATGTTTTTATCAATAACACAATTTTCTTCAAAATATTTGTTCTTTTATCTCGTTCCCAGCATCCATTTTTTAAGAGATGTACATCAATAAGCACATGGGATGATGCCAAAACTTCAATCAAAAGCCGTTTGTCTTCAATTCTAGACCTTACTC
The DNA here is from genome assembly GCA_029633175.1 of Citrus glauca. Classification (NCBI taxonomy): domain Eukaryota; kingdom Viridiplantae; phylum Streptophyta; class Magnoliopsida; order Sapindales; family Rutaceae; genus Citrus; species Citrus glauca. The sequence continues at coordinate 1,729,750 of JAQOOD010000006.1, forward strand.
ATGGCTGTAGATTCTAGAAAAACGAGGTTAAAATGTCAAAGAAACTAGGAAACAAAATCATTAGTGTTTGAGGAAAACTCTTTGCTTATGAAATTAAGAAATCCCGATCTTGTAAGTTAATGCCTCCAATGTATATGTTTATCAATCACATAATTCCTGAATTACGTAACCATATGGAAATAAGAAAAAAACATGCATATAAATTCCTTAGCATCGAAGTATATAATGCATACACTTTACGCATATTTTTAGTAGCCATTTAGGTGCAAATTTTCAAGTTATTCTCAATATATATATTAAGTGTATGAATCCATAGTTCCAACTCCTAGTGGTCCCCAAATTAATGTTTGCATGGATTATGTTTTTCCTCACTAAGTTACAAATTTTCAAAATAATATATGTTCAATCTATCTAGTATCAGTCACATATAAGTGGTCTTCCGTTAAATATTGGACTAGTACATATATATACGCTTTATTTATTTGCCGTAATGTTCATTTCTTCCTTCTGTAAGCAAAGACTATTTGTATATATAAGTTCATAATATGAACATTAGGTACATCCAAGAAATGAAACTAAACATAATTCAACAAAAACCGAAATGAAATGCTGCCCCCCATCTCAAGAAATCAACGTTACGTAAACACCCACCCAGTGAACTTGCGGCTCCTTATTTGTATCTAGAAGTTCTTGATTCCACCATGTGAAGAAGAGAACAGTTATTGTGTGAGCTCTGCTTTATCCCACTTTGACGCTTTTCTTTTCCAAAATATTATATTAATATCTATTTGTTAATACATGTTTCTTTCCTGTCAAGATTGAACCAAGTGCAATACACAGAGGTATGCCTATTCACACACAGCAAACAAACAAAAAGTGAAATGGGTTAACCGAAAAGGTAAATTTTCGGTATCTCCACTCTAATGCTTAAGTCAATAAAGGCCTTGAATTCAAGTGATGAGGTTTTGTTTAGATAAGTTTTTTCTTACCGTTTTCTCCATAGTTTTCTCCTCAACACCTTTTAAAAATGGAGTGTGTGCATTCAGAAGCGGGGGTCGTGCTTCTATTTTTGTGCACTTGATGGTTTCATAGTCAACTTCCTCAACTACCTCATGGGTTAACTGCTCTCTCCACCGGTAAGCATTATCCTTACATTTTAGGCTTGCCAACTTTGTGAACAGTAATATATTTGACCACGCGGTGAACAGTAATGCAGTACGAATAGTAACACGGTTTGAACAGTGCTATCCATTTGGTTATAAATAAGAGTCTTTCATAAGTTTTGATCATCCCAAATTTGAGAAGTAAGAGAATGCAAGAGAAGCATTGAGAGCTTCCAATATGGGAGAGAAATATTCTTAAGCATGTATATGTATTGTAAGAGTATTTGACTTCTCAATATGAGTATTATGAGTTTGCTTTGTTAAGGGATATTTCTCGGGATCATATATTTGGGGTTTGGATGAGAGAAAATTATTTTTAAAAATATAGTTGTAAAAATTTTCTATATAGTGAATATTTTTCTCTAGTTGTTTTTTGACAATGACCGTAATTTTTCTCTGAATTTAAAGTTTTTCACGTAAATCTTGTGTTGTGTGATTGATGTATTTTCTATTTAATTTTTTTTTATTAACTTATTGCTTGACAATTGCTTAGAGTGATGTTGAGAGAAAACTCAAATTCCTAATAGTCTCCACTCAAAACTTCTTGATTTCCTCCCTCGAGGGATTTGTTATTTCTCCTCTGGTGGACCTCACCCCTTGAGGTGGTGTGAATATCAATTTTCCCTATCAACATTATTGCTATTAAAATAAAAAATTTGTTCGATTATTCTTTACCTGCGTAATAGAAAATTCTAAATTATGTGAGTTTCTCCAAAATAAATAAATAAACAGAGATAAGAAATCTCATTCACTGATCCTTTGCTCTTAATTATTATTTGAAGTTAAAAGTGACTAAAGATGTGATGTACATTCACACATCGACATGGTATCAATATCACACAAAAACCTTACTGCTTACGGTTAGTCGTTACAGATACTTTTGTTGGTATCATTATTCTGTTGTCACATGTTATGAATATCACTTGAATCATTTATGGCAAACGTACTATTCTAAATTGACTCCAGCTGACCACTCGAAAGGTCAAAAAATAAAAATAAAAATGGTGACTTATTTCTTGTTCTGTAGAGTTGTTATTATTTAAAATTGTGAGCAATGAATCTTCTTGATCTTGATATTGTTATTTTCGGGTCTTCCTCTGTTACATTATCTATAATTTTTAGATTATCTAATGCAACTTAGTTGTCTTATATTTCATAAGCATCAGACTTATTCAAACACCCCAGAATTTGCTGATCTTTTAAAGATTACCAACACATAATTATGCTTGGCAATTTAGTCCAACCCAAATTTTAGCCCGATTAGCCTGATTCTAATTATTAGGGCTTTGGCTCGAATTTTCGGGTTTTGGGTCAGGGTCGGGCTCCAATTTTAAAGCCTGAATGAATTTAGGGTCAGGATCGGGCTTAAAGCCAGCCCGACCCGACTTACAAAAAAAAAAGTTTGGTTGTGGAATTAAATTATGAGTTTTTATTTGTATTATTTTATAAGATTTTTTTTATATTGGGTTATGGAATTGATTTGGTTAGAATTGTTAAAAAATTACAGTGTATGTTTTTAATTTAATTTTATTATGTATTTTTATTATGGATTTTGAAAATTAAAATTGAAAAAATTACATTGAGAATTGAATTTTGGTAGGGTCGGGCTCCTACCTTAGCCCGATTCGGGTCGGGCCCGACCCGACCCTAACTAAAAATATGTAGGACTTTTTTAGGGTCGGACTTTAGTTTTTTATTAATCGGGTCAGGTCGGATTTAGCTAAACCCAAGCCTGACCCGATGTTTTGCCATCCCTGCACATAATAGCTTTAAAATCCCAGGTCATCAGTGATTGAACCCTTATCAAGGGCAGATGAATTGTGTCAGCTTTGCTATTTCTGGTAGGGCTAATGAAATTTTCATCGTTTAGATTTTGTTAATGTTAATAACAAGTGTTGTTAATAGTTGATCAATTTTCAATTAACACTCACAGAAAGAAGTTTTAATTGCGTGGATCATGCCATTTGAACATATTGAAAGAGAAATTAGATGTGCTAAATCACTAACATAGCTGGGGTGGTCCAAGCTCTTAATCCATGATGGTAAAACAACCAACTAATGAGCAAAATTGTAGGAAGCAAAAATCAATGCAAAGGAAATCAAACAAGTACGAATAATGTGTCTAACTGACTTCATGTTTTATATATTATGGTTTGGCTGTAGCTTAAATACATCACTGAAGTATTTCATAAATAATTATTGTTATGATTTGAAAGCTAAGTTAATTTTATACACAGACATATATAGAGTGTGAATTCAAATATAAGTTTTTCTGTTAATTAACTCACGCCTTATTGAAGCCGATGGAATGCTGCTTCTTTCCAACTGAAACTAAAATTTGGTTAATTTTAGATAAGAATTGTCTTCCACTCCTACTCTTACTTTAGTAGCGCGAGACGCGATTGATTAAACTGCAGTTTCTTTTTTCTCTTGGGTGGGTTCTAAAGTTGTAACATCAAAAAGTAGTACACAATAAAATAATATGAGTTAACCTTTCAAAATTTTAATAGTGTCATGGCGTGGCTGAATATTTTGATAATTAAGTTTGAATTCTTTATTATTATTATTATTAAAAAATTAGCAAGTGGTTAAGAAAAGTCACGACCGACAGATCGTGACAACATATTTTATCTGCGATCACCATTATTATAAATTACTTATATTATTGCTGGTACAGCTGTGTTCATTTGGTCACCAACTAAGCAAGCTTTCTTCAAGGGTACTCGCTTTTCACTAATCATATCGCATCTCTCAATTGCCTACCCTTTTGCCAGAAAAAGAGGACACATTAACATTAACGCTGGTACCATTTGTGTAACAACTCTCAAAAATTCTAAAACCGTGACGTTGAACTTCCTTACGTGGGTTTTGCTCGATCGACAACTCATCCAACCAAAAGAAGTTTTACTTTCATTCAATTGCAATTCCCATTAGTAAAATATGTGGTTTTGAGTCCTTTGACAAAACCTGTATGAGATTAGATAACTAAAATGGAGGGCTAAAAGAAACAACCTAAGCTAGTAATTCAGTCCATACTATGATACCATCCGGCCTATCCCTCATTGTAAAACTTGCAGAGGGTCATCAATGGGAAAAAAAACAAAAAATATGATTCAAGCAACGTAATGTGCCAGAGGACCATTGGAATGGTACTAACCAATTGATGGCACTTCATTTGCCGGTCACTCACTCTGATTTTGGTTTTGAAGATTTTCTTCTTGATGTTTGAGATCCACTTGTACATCTCCCGACAAACTTTAGAACCTCATCGATCAATACCACAGGGAATGCAATGGCCAACACCAAGAGCCATTCGTTAAAGCTTAAGGGCACGATACCAAAAATTTGAGCTAGGAATGGCACGTAGAGGATCAAGAAGTGTAGGCCAAAGGAGACGGACATAGCCAAAAGGAGCCAAGGGTTGACCCATGGGGGCATTGTCAATAGGCTTCCATCCTCAGAGAGGGCATTGAGGGAGTTAAACATTTCAATGGCGACCAGCACAGAAAGAGAAAGTGTCATTGCTTTTACTTTGCCGCCATGGAAATAATCACAAGGATTATCATTGAATGTGAAAACCTGATTCCCAGCTGTGAAGGGAGAAACGGTAAAATTCCCCCAGGATGGGCACTGGCCCCAGTTAGTGAGCTGGGCGTATGTGACAAGGCTGTGACCGTCACCAATGAGATTGATGCCCAAGAAAGAACCATGTGTATACCAAATGATGAAAACACCAACCGTTGCTATTCCAACATACAGCCCGATAACCTGTAAAGAGTAGAAATACACGAGTTACAGATGCAAGTAAACAGTAGAGATCGTTTAATGTTCTAATGTTAGAGTTAAATCACTTAAAACATGCAGGAAACAGACAAGACAATACCAGATAGCGGAACAAAATCCAAGCAGAAATTAGTGAGTCATCACTCCGACGAGGGGGTTTCTCCATTATGTCTTTATCTGGAGGATTGAATCCCAATGCTGTTGCAGGAGGTCCATCTGTAACAAGATTGACCCACAGAAGCTGGACAGGTATCAGGCCTTCAGGTATACCTAAAGCTGCTGTAAAGAATATAGAGGCGACCTCACCGATGTTTGAAGATATCATGTACCTGAGATAGGTGTTAAAAACTCACTAAGCATAAACTCATGCATGAGAACCTAGGACGGAAATCCAGGAGTAATAAAATGTAATAATCAAGGTTTAATAGTTAAACTCGGCTGACAATCTCTTCCAAAGTGGTTATATATGACTGGAATAACATGATATTAGCAGTCTCGGGTGTTGTTTGTACAGAACTACAAAGCTGGGCTCTGTAAACATCATCATCCAACGTCATTATATCAGTCACCTATTTGGTGGAGTCAGCTAAACTAACCAAATCTTGATCATAATTCATTGGGGTCATTCAGCTGAGTATTTACTAGATTGGCTTCTTTTACCCGTAAATGTTTCAAAGACTGGTATTTTGGGTATCGTTCTTCAGTCTATGAATCTTTAGACCAATTATTAGTTGCTGCCAAGCTTAAAGAGCTGATTTGGTTATTCTAAAAAGAAAACATCATGTCGGCATTACTTTCCAGAGAAAGTGAATTTTTATTACTCCAACAATCTGGTTATTTTCATTATTTCAACATTATTTTTCAAAGAATATAACAGCCACAAATCAATAAAAATGTCCATTACTGTTGCACAACAAAAACAACTAATAATGTGAGGGGACTACTTAGCAAAAGGGAAAAAGAAGAACCAGCCAACCTGATAAAAGCCTTCATGTTGTTGTAAATGGATCTGCCCTCACCAACAGCAGAAACAATGGTACCAAAATCATCATCTGCCAATACCATGTCGGAAGCTTCCTTTGCAACCTGGATGCAGAGAAATGATGAGAATCAATGGGGAAAAAAGTAGGGAAAAATAAAAGTTCAAACTATAGTGTAAAACTCTATAAAACAGTGTAATCATCAATGTCCATCATTCCCGCTAAGTCCCTGCTCAAACCACTTCATAATAGGCAACATACGTCAGGTTACATAGTTTGTACCATTCCAGGTTAACTGAAATAACATGTTATCCAACCAATTGAAAAAGAATTTCTTTAATTACTTCTACTTCTAGATCTTACATAAATCTCCAAAATTATATAGCAATGCAATTTTCCCACTGATTTGTTTGTTCTACTCAAATGAGGGGTGCCTTAGAAAGTAATGTAACGTGAAGTTTGTCTGAAAAATTAGGGAAAACGATAAACTACCTCGGTTCCAGCAATCCCCATGGCAATTCCAATATCAGCCAGTTTCAGAGCAGGAGCATCATTTACTCCATCACCAGTCATGGCAACTACCTCCCCATCTTCTTTAAGCAGTCTCACTATCTCTTGCTTGTGCCTTGGTTCAGCCCTAGAAAACAAAAGCCCACCACTTTGTCTTAAATGGGCTTTCTTATCATGCATCTCCATGAACTCTTTGCCTGTCAAACTGTTCAAACTAATGTCTTCATTACGTTCAAATACACCTATTTCACGACATATGGCTTCTGCTGTGTTCTTGTTATCTCCTGTAATAACCATAACACGAATTCCAGCTGCTCTACAGTCCTCAATTGCTCGATGAACCTCATTACGAGGAGGATCCTGTGAAGATTTAGAGAGATAACTATCCACAGTCAGCTCATAAATATAATCAAATTACTAATAGAACAATTTAGAAACTAGATATATTACTACTCACCCTCAGTCCAACCAAGCCAACAAAAGTAAGCCCGCACTCAATTGACGCATAGTTCGATGGATTAAGTAGAAGTGTATGAGCTGGATGATCTTCATTGCCATCATAAGTTTCAAAATCAGGTAGCTCATCTTTGTATGCAAAACCCAAGCATCGTAATGCGCCAGTTGACATTTCATGAAGTGCATCTAAGATGAGGTTCCTTGGCTTATGATCTAGTGGTACAACTGAACCATCAAGCAACTGCATCTTGGTGCTCCTCTCCAATACATTCTCTACAGCACCCTGCCACATCAGCACTTTATGTAAGAACTCTCTAGAATTTTGTACAAATGCATCATCATTGTCGTAGAGGAAAGTCCTGCTTTACTGGACCATTTATGTCTTGCATGATTTCACAAGGAGTCATAAAGTTCCAATAATACGGGCAGGGATGAATGAAACATAAATTCCATAAACAACTAAGAAAAACTAGGACCACATATAAAATGAATTGAAGTCACGAGTTCATAGACTACCAATGACACAATTTCACAAGGGGTCAAAGAAGCATCACAAACAACCAAAATTAACTTTGGTAGAGAGAATCAATGTTGTGATCTTAAACTTTGGCAACCTTCCATTGTTTCTGATTTTTACTTTAACCATGAATGAAAAGAATGAAAAAATTGAAAAAAATGAAAATGCAAAACCGTGTGCCATTATCAGAACTGGAAAGCTAATAGGTATAGTGCTATTGGGACATCTATATTTGGAAATACTGTTGCATTTTTTTTTTATTGACCCTCATTTAAGAATGGAGGGGGAGCAGATAGAGAGAGAGAAAGATGGGTGCTATAGGGAAAGAGCACCTTGACAAACAATGATCTTTTCCCTGACCGGGAGTTGACAATAACACCCATGGACTTCCTATCACGATCAAACTCAAGAGTAGCAATTCGACGTTCATACTCGTTCCACATTCGGCAGCAACCTTAATAACATTAAACATGAAATAAAAGCATGTAAATTTTCTAGCTTCAAAAGTTTTAATAGCAAGGAAAGTTAGGCAAAAAAATGGAAATATATCATGGTTTAACATACTTAGAATTTCACCACCAATTCTTGATTCGTAATCTCTAGATCCTTCGGGAAGCCCCATTTTCTCAACTAGAACCTGAAATGACAAGAGGACGAATCCAATCAAGATTCCAAAGCAGCTACCATTTCTTAAATACTATGGATCAACTCCAATAGAGAAACAAAATAAATTACCATATATAGCAAACACATATTCTTCAAATTGCATCTGAAAAGTGGTAGTTCACTATGTACTCAAGAGCAAAAGAAAAAAAACAAGGCTAAGAGAAACAATTGGAACAATTATCACCATTGATATCATATAGCATTGGTACATGAATAAAGAAACACAGTAAATCAAATTCATTAAACAGGGACAAAAAACTATTTTTTGTAGCAAATGCATGCTCACTAAATCACATTAACCAAAAAATGATTCAAAATTGATCACATGCATGAGCATAAACTTCAAAAGCACTATATAACAAAATAACAAAAATGCTTCTGTAGAAAGATCCAAAACATAACAGTCTCACCTTAAGAGCTGCCTCAGTAGGCATTCCATGAGAAACATACTTATTCTCTGAATGTACAATACCGGCATCATTACACACAGCAGCAATTTTGGCAATCATTTGAAGATTAGCATCCAATCGACCAGGGGTCCAATCATGTATCTTTCCGTCATAAGGACTATAAGTGGTCCCATCAACGTTAAAACTTCGCAACTTATCCACTCCACCACCCACTGCTACAAGTTTTGATACTGCCATCTGATTCGTAGTCAAAGTACCAGTCTTATCAGAACAAATCACAGTCGTACAACCCAATGTCTCAACACTCGGCAGTTTCCTCACAAGGGCATTCTTTTGAGCCATTTTACGAGTACCGAGCGCTAAACAAGTGGTAATCACAGCAGGTAACCCTTCGGGAATTGCAGCCACAGCCAATGCAACAGCAATTTTCAAGTAATACGTACATTTCTCAAACGAAAACTTGAAATTCCTCGGCCACCCATCAACATTCTCCCAACTTAGAAAATACTTAAAATTAATTATCCATACGAAAACACAAATAATTCCAATCATCTTCGTCAAAACCTCCCCAAAATCATTCAGTTTCTTCTTCAACGGAGTATCCTCTTCGCTCTGCGAAGCAGCATAAATTTGGTTATGCACTTTCCCAATCTCAGTATCCATTCCAATCTGCGTAACCAAGCACACACAATTCCCATTCACAATAGTGGTCCCAGCAAAAAGCATACATTTTTTCCCTTGAATATCCGTATCTAAAGGGACGATCTTGTTCGTTTTGTTAACTGCCTCACTCTCTCCGGTCAACGAACCTTGTTCCACTCTCAGAGTCGAACTAATCAACTCCACAACTCGCATATCAGCCGGCACTCTATCGCCAACCTTAAGCTCAACAATATCTCCCGGCACAAGCTCCTTCGCGGGCAATTTCGGAATTTTACTGCCGTCGCGAATCACCGCGGCGTGCTCTGACTGGATCTCTTTCAAAGCTTCTAGAGCCTTCTCGGCGTTGTTCTCTTGCCAAACGCCGACGATAGCGTTGAGGATTAGAATCATGAAAATCACTAACGGCTCCACGAACGCCGTTATCTCCTTCTCCCCGCCTTCCTCGCCGTCGTACCATGCTAAGACGAACGAGATAACGGCCGCGCAGAGTAAAATCCGAACGAGCGTATCGTTGAATTGTTCGAGGATCAAGCTCCAGATTGATGGCCCCTCGTGCTTCTCGAGTTCATTCAATCCGTAGATCTTACGGCGTCGTTCCACCTCCGCGGATTTCAAACCAACTCTTTTTCTCACTCCATAATGCTTTTCGCATTCGTCGACTGATTTCGCCCAAGCCGGGAAGATCTCGCGATCCTCGCTAGTTTTTGCTTCACTGATAACTTTCCGTAGCCCGTAGTCTTCGCCACCTTTCCCCATTCCAAAATCAAACAAAAATCAAATCTGTTCTGTTTGGAGGTCAAGAAAAAAGCGAGAGGAAACGAGAGAAAATTTGAATGAAAAACGTAGAACCAAGTCTCTCTCTCACACTCACACACACATCGAGGTTTCTGCGTCCAGTGTTATTCCCACCAAGTGGCCGCTGCATAGGCGTGTCGCTGTCTAGTTTCCTTTATAGCATAATTCTTTAATCTGATTAACTTCGTTTGGTTTGTGGAATTAGTTGAATTAAAATAAAATACAAATAGAAGGATTAATATAATGAGCAAAAGAAGTTTCCGAGTAACAACATCCCACGGTTATTTAAATTTTCAGAAAAGCACCGGCTGCTAATCGGTACTAAGACCGCTATTAGAAGGAGAGGCAGCCGGTATAATTCAGCGAGGAAGTAGTTTTTTTCACGTGCTGGACAGCTGGCCAATTGAAAGGTACGTACGGCAGATTTCGTTTTGTCGTAATCACATTTGAATCCTCGATGTTTACTAAATCACAAATCAAAATCTATTTAGTTTATACTTTTATGACTTCTACAGCAAATGAAGGATGGGAGCCTTTAAAGTTTTATTTGGAATTAAAGTTGAGTAATTATATTTTAAAAATTATAATAATATAAATAATTGGTGAAAATTACTTATTATAATTTAAAAGTTAAATTAAATTAATTTTGTATTTATGTATGAAAAATTTATTTTATATTTATTAATTTTCTTAAAATTATTATTTAAAATTATATTTGTTATACTATTAATTTTATTTCACAATTATGATTTTTATTATACTTCAAAGTTACAATACTTAAATATCAAACATAGCCTAAATTAAAAGTGGAAAAACTTTTCAAAATAAATTAGCAAAGTTTGTGGATGATTAGTTCAATTGGTTTTTAATTATATTCAAGTGTTGAAAATGAGATGAAATAAAAATATAAAAATTATTTAAATTCGATAGCAATTCACATTTGAAAAAGGTGGTGACATGTGTAAGTACATTTACAAGACAAAATAAATAAATAAATAAATAGAGTTGTATGTATTCTATTTTGCCGGAGGCATATAGGAACGTGGGGAGAAAACTACCAAGTACGTTACTACTTACGATTGCGTCACCAATTAGGGACCTATATGTTATTACTCCATTTTGTCATTATTTTAGTTGGACAAGTGCATTTGGACTGGAACGCTATTGGTTTGATGTCGTTATCATGGGTTTGTTCGTGTTGTTCCTTCCTTTGTTGCTTCGTCCGTGAGATTTTAAATATTATTTGAATTACGTAGAGACGAAAATTTATTGTTCCAAGTTTGATGTTGATTTGTAGACTTCAATTATGTCCGTAGAAACGCGAAATGGACAGTTTTGAATATTTTTTCATACGCCAAGTGTTTTCCTTCTTTTTTTTTAATTGGTTATAATTCACCCAGATTTATGATATAAAATTTAGGGTAAATACATATTTAGGTGTTTTTTTTAATTTAATGATTTAAAGTGATTTAATTTAATTAATTAAATTAATTAGTGGTATTTATTTTTATAACGTAATTAGACTTTTTAAATAATTTTGACTTAATAAAATAATCTAATTTTTTTGATTTTTTACTTAATAGAGACATTTGAATTAAATCAATTACTTTTTAATATCAAAATTATCCCCATTTTATGATTTATTTTTCATATATATTCCAAAACCACCCATAAATATTTACCCCACATAATAATCTCATTATTATTTTTTTAGCCGTCATGAAATCCCTCCTCACTTTGGTATCAACTCCTCAAGTGTTAAATATCAAAATTACATGTAACAACTTTGAGATGAAATGGCAAATCAAATGTTTCAACCATCTTATTAGTTTTTTTTTCTTATATTATATACGATAAAATTTGAAATTTATGGTATTTTATGTATTAAAATTCTAAAATCATTATGTATTTACTTGAATATAGTTTTACTTATAAATGTTAAAATATTATGATATTTAATATATTATTTATTTGACATTCAAATTTAATAAGGATACAAATGTAAAATTACGTATTTTTAGTTTTTTAAGTTGAAAAAAACAACTTAATAATTATTTTTCGAGATTCAAATGAAAATATAAATATATTATTTAGATTCAGACATTCAGATCTATTAAGAATTTAGACTAATTCATGTGTATTTAAATTTCAGATAAAAAAACAAATGCCACCTCAGTCTTAATATTTTGAGTTAAATATTCTTTTAGTTTTTATATTTTACATATATCTATAATAAATTTAAGAAATTTATTGTGACCGACTCAAAATTCCGTTTCCATTAATATTTCAACAAAAAATATTTAACCTTTGTCTACATTTTTGGGAGACTCAATTACTCACAATGTGACCTAATGGATTTTATATTGCTGCCAATGAGATGATGTCGCTTTATTTGATTTCTTTGTTCCTTCTCAAGAATATAAGTGAGCTAGCTATTCAAGCAACAGAGACAATTCAATTTCCTTTCCAAAATTAAGCAATGACAACGACGAGGGATTTGACACACTGGCGAAGGAAACTTAAAAGGCAAAAAAATAGAAAGTCTGTATTCCCAATCTCAAGGAAACTTAAAACACAAGGCAAGTAGGCGACTCAATAATTGAACTTAATTAAGGCTGCTGAGAATGAATTGATAAACAATAATCTTGAGGAAAGTGACAAGAAAATGCAATGCTTTTTCGTGTGGTATCGTTTGATCCACGTACTTCAAGTGCATTCCTATCGTCTTTCTCAAGATTGATTACTTTTAAAAAAAAAAAAGTAAACCTTTCATTAATTACAATGAGACAATGAGGACATCAAATACAAGTGGAATATCTCATATCCACATGTAAGGAGAATTTGTCCCTAAAGTTATCTTAGCTAAATAACGGACATGAGCATTACATAATCTTGGAGTATGGTTGACAGCAACTTGCTGGAAGTGATGCACCTAGTTTTGGATTGCCACAATTGTCCAAAAAATTTCTGACTTGTTACCCTTGATGTTGTTTATTAGCTGAACCACCTCTAAACAATCGGTTTCAATGATCAAAGAGGTTGCTTTCACACGGCTGGCCAGCTGGAGACCCCATTGCACAGCCTCTGCTTCAACCATGCTTACTGAGCCATTGAAGGGCCGCGAATTAATCCCAGCCGCAACGATACTGCCATGACAGTCTCTAATCACAGCTCCCACGCCTGTCTGCTGCTGCGTTGGATGAACAGCCGCATCGACGTTAACTTTGTAGACATTCTCCGGGGGGGGAAGCCACTGTTGCTGCTGTGCTTCATCAAGGCAAGTGAGAGGGGCTAGCTCTGGTTTCCTAACATGCTGGAAAGCTGTCATCACCGAATCCGCTGCAGCAGCTGAGACTAAGGGGTCAACCTCCCTCCCATTAAATATAAATTGGTTTCGAGCAAACCAAGCAGCCTAGCACAAAGCAACCAGAGCTCCAAATCGGATTTCCTCAAGTCCTTAGCCATCAACTGCAAGGTGCTGAAAATGTCCTGAGCTTTAGCTTCCGATGAAGGGACTCAATAAGGGGACCGGAGCCAGAGCCTCCATGCAGCCTTGCACTCAAGATTGATTACTTGCAATCGAATCCATATATCTATTTAGTTTTATCATAAGTATACACATATATTATATATAAATGTTCTAGTAACGCAGGACAAAAGTCATGCTAGAGGACGTTTTTAAAAGCTCAAGAAATTAGTTTTAATAAAAGAAAGAATATCTCAATTGAAAAAATATTGAATATTATTAATGTGCAGTTGTGTGTGTTGTTACCACAAACTATGGATAACAAACATATATATAAATTAGAGTAATGATACAGCCACAAACTATTGTACAAATTTATTTTGTACAAACTGATGTGGCATGATAAGATTGGTTGAATAAAAATATAAAATAATAAAAACAAATCATGTGGACCAAGTGATATTTAATTCAACCAATCTTATCATGCCACATTAGTTTGTACAAAATAAATTTGTATAAGAGTTTGTGGCTATATCATTACTCTATAAATTAATAGCTAACTTAATTCTAATTATTCTCAAATAAATAAATAATCTCAAATCCTAATTAGATTAGAATTATAAATATAACTTAAATAAACTTAATAAAATAAGATAAATACTAATAAAATACTAAATATTAAATTGACCTAAATATTATAATTCCTAATAAATTCTAATTTATTTTATCTAATATACTTCCTACATCAGTTAGCCATGTAGGTTGAAAATTTTGGTGTAGCAAAAGTAACCAATTGTATTTAATATCACACATATACGTATTTTATTAATTAGTTAAGTTGATATTTTTTGTAATATTTTTAACATTTTCTTCAGAATTTATGTAGTTAGATATTTAGCGGGATTTATTCTAGATGAGTATTGTTTTATTTTTCAAATAGAATTACAATCTAATACCAATTTTTTGTGCTTATTTTTTAACAAATTTTCAGCATATATGCATTTATAACTGTGTATGATTAAAACTTATTTACGCGTATGTTTTTAATCCAATAATTATAAATCACAACTTTCTAAAAAATCAATGTAAAAATCATATCAATGTTAAATCCTCGTCCTTTCAAGCAATATTCCAATATTTGAATTTTAAATGATGTGGTTTTTGATTTGTTACTATCATATTGTTTTGTTAATTAATAAAAATAATCAATAATTTTAAGGGACATAACAAGGTATAATTCAGCAGCCACATCAATTAAAGATCTAAACAATAAAATATTATATGTTGGAACCCTAGCATAGTTCATTTTTTGTTAGTCCTAATATATCACATTTAGAGGCGAACCTTCCCTGGACGAAATCATTGATACAACTTAAATTTTCTGATTTTTTTCATTTAATATAGCGTTATCTTATTTTCAAACTTGTCGGTGATTCTACTCTTTTTTCTTTTCTTTTCTTTTTTTTTCCAGCTAGAGTTAGGTAGAGACTTGTTTATTAAATAATTTAATTATATATTTATTGAATAAATTGAAATCATTAATAGCTAAAATGATGCTAATACTTTAATTTAGTATAAAAAATATATCATGATTTAGTTTAAGTGAAAGAAAAATATGTCGAAATATTACAATATTATCACTAGTATTAGAAAGTTACAATTGCCATTTAGTAATTTCATAGTTTATTTCCTTTTACAGTCATACTTGTCATTTTTCTTTTTAGTATATCAGATTATTCAAATTTCACTTCATCTATCAATAAAATAATAAATAATAATTTTTTGGTACAATTTTAATAATTTATAAGCTTATTTGTTGTATTGTTGTTGTCGTTTTTTAAATATATGCATTTTTCTTAAAGTTTTCTTATCACTCTACTTGATATATGTGTGTTTTTTTAAATCCTTTATATACACGCAAAATGTTTAAGATAAATATATAAATTAGTCTGGACTAAAAAAAAAAAGTCTTGAATTCGTCCCTAATCACATTGTGAATGTTGAACTCGTTTCTGAGAGCATATAACTTTATTTGAAAATGTTCAAATTACAATATTATCTAAGTATATAGGCTAATGTTGGGTATTAATATCTAAATAAAAATCCTTTCATCTCATGATTTAAACATATCTGAATTTTTTTTAAATAAACCTTTTGACATATAAATATTTTTATTTTAATATACTTAAGATTTAATTTTTTATTATATTTTTATTTATTACCTACAAAATGAGGTGAGCAAAAGTAAAAATATTCGGCTTCATAGTCGACCCCTCACAGTACTCCAAAAGTCGAAGCTTGATCCAACACGTATTCGTTTCTTTTCTTGTTCAATTTTGTTTTCAATGGTCATAAGTGGATGGTTTGAAAGTTGTGGCGAGCGGTTGTGAATGAAAGGAGAGTTTTTGTGCTTTGAATAAATGTTTTCTGTGTTTCTGTTTTCAGTCTTCGGCTTTGTTCTTGGCTCTTCCAGTCCTTTTGCCTTTTTTGGAATATTTATAATTCTCGAGTTCTACGCTTCGAAGTTTCCCGGAATGTTCACTAACAAAACCTTCTTACGCAAGACAAGGTTAAAAAGTGAACGAAGTCAAGGCAGCAGTCAAGGTCCACTGGATGTGGCTAAAGTTTGATTCTCCATCTGTCACTGTCTGAAAACACTAACGGCGGGTGGGATTAGCTGATGGCTTATCAAACCCCACCAATTATTTATTTTATTTTATTTTAATTTCAGATAAAAAAATAATATTAAAAAAATAAAATTTAGTTGCTTAAAATTGTGGGTTGGTAACGGTTCGGCTGAATTTTGAATGGAATTGAACCGTCTGTTTTTGAAGAAATAATAAACTTTGAAACGTTCAAGTTTTTTCTCTTTTAAACCTTACTTTTCTTTTTATTTTCTAATATTTTCAGTTTTTATTTTTTCTCGTATAAATAAATTAATTTATTTTAAAGAACCAAACCGTGGGTCGTTTTTCAGAACCTTTTTTTTTCGGTCTACCGTATTAAAGACAGCAATTGAAGTTGAAATCATTGTCATTTTGTTAGACTATTTTAAAAGGAAATCTTGAAAGTGAAATTGCCAAAGAAACAATAATACGAGAATTATTGTTATAAGAGTTTGACTTGAATGATTTTCAAGATTTTTTTTAATTTGATAATACTCAAATCTTGGAAGAGAAAGAGTTAAAAAAGAAAAAAATCATTGTGATAAATTATACACTCTTTAATTATGGTCACTAATGACCAATATTACAAGCGTTGTACTTAGTAAAGAGATAAATGAGAAAAATTTATTATCTTTCTCTATCCACCCACTCTCTCTTTTATTTTTTTATTTCTCTTATCTTCCTTTCATCTTTCTCTACACTAATTTTTTTTATTATAAAGAGTATTTTGATTATTATACTCTTCCATTATGGTCATTAATGGTTAATATTACAAGAATTGTACCTAGTGAAGAGACAAATGAGAGAAATTTATTTTCTCTCTCTATCCACTCACTTTCTCTTTTATTTTCTTCTTTATTTTTCTCATCTTTTCCTACACCAAAAATATTTTTATTATAAAGGATACTTTGGTTATTGTTTGGATGGAGTCGGATCTTACATGGAAATCTTATTCCAAAACAAATTCATCAATTGCATTTGATTTAAGACAACAAAAACAGGCAGCAACAAAGAAGCAAAAGAGCCCAACAAGACCCGAATCTTTATGTAATCGCTGTCGGTTGTTGTCATTTGATTCCAATGCCCAATACGAATATGATGGTGTTACATTGGGGGATGCCAAATTATATTGCCGGTGGGGACATGGCGGATTGCTTTGGTCAATTTAAAAATAAAACCAAGTGGATAAAAGTCAAAATCGTGGGAAAAATTTTAAATCAAATGGGAAGTGACTTACAGACAGCGATTAAGAAAAAGTTGGAAAATGAAATTTGGGTTGACTAAAGTACGTAACAACAGAGGTTACAGTAAAAAGTACATGTGGAAATTGGAGGAGCTTCCACCTATTCAAATTTCAAGCTTTTGATTTAGAAAATCTTGGGGCTGGTCTAGTAAACTGTCCATCTCTCAGTCAAGAGATGGGTCCACTAATTTAAACAAATTTAGGGCCCAGTTTGATTAGTTGGTGATGTGCTACGTTTAGGTTCAGCCTCACGCGACAAGGTTACGGCATATGTAATTTGCATCCGCCTCTACATAATTTTTAATGACCCCTTAGTTGTTTGACTGATAATAATTAAATTTTATAAAAAAAACTTATTTACAGGTTGATGTAAGTTACATCTTAGGGAGACCTAGGCTTACATCCAAAAAGCTATCCATATTTTTTATTCTTTTTTTTCACGAGTAGAACTTTCATTTATGTATAAAAGGTAACAACAAAATTATGTATATCGCATATATTTATGGCTAGAGCTGACAAAATTTGACATTGCGCTAAGAGATAGAAGATAGTTGAGTTGAATTGGAAGGTTAGCAAAGTCTTGGTTGCCTGGTTGATTGGGGTAGTCTCAGTCTGCAAAGCAAAGAGAAACTCCATCTTAAAAGTCCAATCGCGGAAAGAGAATGAAAGATTCGGGTAGGCAAGAAGGGGGGGAGCTGACATCAAATTGACTTTTTTTTATCGGGTGAAAGCCTATTTTCTTTGGCTTATTGCACGTGAGAGGGTGGCAGGTCTAGGAGGCCTAGCCCTATAAGAGAAGAGAGTTCAGCAGTCTCTCTTGATCCCGGTTATCATATTGGTAGTCAAGTAAGAAGACTATTGGCATCAGTCTGCTGTCTCTCTATTATAAGTATAAGTAGTTTCCTAGCCTCATTAGCTGTCTAACTTTCCTATCTTTATCATCCACTTTCCCTTCGATCTCTGAAAGCAAGTGTGAAATCCGCTTGAATGAAAGATGATCTGTCTCCCCCAACCATTTTACCCGATTAGTTAGGCTGGTCGGGAAAGTCCCCTACTCCTATAAAAGTAGTGGATGATAGGGCCTTATCTAATGGAGCTATAGCTCCAGGAACAAGAAAGATTTAGCTCATGTGGTTTCTTTTTTTACTTCCTTAGAGGGCCGGAGATAAACTTTTAAATAATGGATCCGTTTTCATTTCTAGTTCCAATCCTCCGAGACTTGAATCAAGATCTCCACTTGAAGGATTTGTTCGCCCAACCTAAACCTAGTAAAAGGGCTAGAAAATCGAGACTCCGGTGCTTCGCTTCTTTCGTCCACAAAATATGTTTGTTCAATACAGCCTCTTATAGTTTTCGTTACCGAAACGGCGGGACAGGCTCCACTCTCTTATCTTACTACTAGCTTTAATGAGAGATCTAGTAGTGGTTATCCCTTTATATATATATGACTGAGATTGTTCGGCAGTTCGCTAAGGAGACTTAAGAAATATGGTAGTAGTTCTATTACATTACTCAGATGTTTCAGTTCGCTTTAGACTCCGCGGAAGTGGAAAGAAGTTGCTAAGATAGGTTGTGGAAAGGAAGGTACGCCGTTAGAGTTTACCACTCCACTAACGCTATGTGATCCGGTCAAGGCGAAAGGTCCCGCCAGGTGTTTTAAGAAACCTCTGTTACTGTTAAATCTCTCATATATATAGAGCGAGGTTTTCAATCCTTTCCCTCTTCTTCTTGCCGCTTTCAGACTTGACACCTTGATTGTCGGAGTGAACGGGGTTGACTCGATATCGGGAGGGACTCATACGTAGATAGAAGGAGGAGTCATCGGATTCTTCCATTAATTCCACTGCGTGGAGCCCTTCTCTTCTTTTTTTGTGGTTAACTAGTGTCGCACTACGGCTTGACTTGACATTTACTCCTTCTACTAGCCAAACTAGGGCTTGCTTGACTTGAGGTTGCCTACTTCTATCAAGGGGAGCTAAGTCAACAGCCTATACCCCACTTTCCCCGTTCCGTCTTGGCCTACTAGCTGTTAGGAGAGAGAGCTGCTGCAGTGCCCGTGGCTCAACTCCCTTCGTCTTTCGGCTAAAGCCATATTGCGGATCTTTTGCTTAAATCCACCTATGGAATATCTTGCGGAAACGACTCTCTTGACACAGCATCAAAAAACATGGGGTTTATGGAATTTTTGTAGTCAGAAGAATTAATAGAACTTCATATTCTACTACCCGAAGCGAAGGAGGAGGTATATGGCAATAGCCAGGTTTTACGATAAAAGAATAGGACAAAGTCTAGAAAGAAAACTGGATCGGTAGGCTGCTCGGTACGGTTCGCTCAGGCCCTTCTTGGCGGAAGAAGATAGAGAGACAAGTCTATCTCATCCTGCATCGGGCTTAGAGTCTAGCCATAAGAAGGGGGAGGCCATGTCCTTCTCGGTATTGAACAAGCGCCCTTCAGATTAAGATGCACAATGTATTCTTCTAGCGAGCGGCTGAAGAGGACGGCTAGCCGGCTGCAAAGTTGCCGAGAGATGTCAAAACCAAAACCTCTGTAGGGATTTTATGGCACTGGCCTTGGTCTTTTGAAACTATGAAATGGAAACTCTCGTAGTTGATGCTAACTCGACTGAGGACCTCGATTCTTTGGGTTTTGGCAAGGAGGGCTGGTCGGTCAAAAGCAAAAGCAGGGTAGGCTACCTTCGTCGTGTTGTCCTTCTTTCTCGGACGGCAGATGAGGGGGTAGTTGAGATGAAAAAAATGAATTCCTTTTGTTTCGGTCCCTCTTGACTAATGGTCGGCTTGTGGTCGACTGCCTTCTTATTCTCATTCTGACTGAACTTGTCATCGCTGTTGAGTTTGTGCCACTACTCTTTCTGAAATGGATAAGCCTTTTTTCCTCAAACCTTAAAATAGCCAGTTTTTAGCCATTTGCTGCTGTCAGAATCATTCCTCACGCTGTCAGGACTCTTACCTGGGAACTAAAGACCTAGACTTTGGCAACAATCCCCCCTTCGGGAAAATGAAAACATTCATGAAAAGCCACAGTTGCATGAAATCAGGTGTGGTCAATCCTATTTGTATATGCCTTATGGTACTTACGGACTTGGCGAAATAAGAGCATCTTTGATCCCGTTGGCCGAGCTTAACTCCGTCAAGCCTGTATTTCAAGTGGGAGCTAGAGCGCTTCTTTCTTTTCTTCGCCTCTTCCATTGTCCTTATTTCCCTGTACCCGTGCTATATTAGTTCTAACCTTTGTGAATTGAAGACCGCGTACCTGTGCTTAAAGTACTTAAAGTAAAAGGGAGTTATGTAGTTAAAGTAGCTATACCGCTGTAAGGTAGAAATAAGGAAAGAAATAAGCAATAAAGGCATAGCTCGATGGACCTATTCGGAAGCCATACCTATGCCTTCCTCACTGCACTGGAATAGATAGGTATTTAAAGTCAAAAGCCCGACCTAGGCCTGAAAAGGCTTATACGCAACTTCTTACTTACAGGAATCCGTCCTATCTCTCGTGTGCCTATAAGAGTTTTATTCGATTTTAACTACTCCGGACTCTTTTTATAAGAAAGAAAGTAAGCGCATCCTGCCCCGGGACAGTAGGTCGGATTGCCTAAACTAACCAATACTACTTGCCATTCAAAAGAGTCAACTAAAGCTAAAGGTAAATACTTTAAAAAAAATAAAAAATTGCGTATGTAATGAACAGACTTTGATCGAAGATAGCCGAATTGGCGCGAACAAAATCCTTTCTCTTAAACTTTGCTTTTGCATTAGGTCACAATTCCCCTAAAAAAAAGAAATCGAAGTCGGAGATGGCTTCAGCAGGATCCATTCTTTGTATTGGACTTTGGGCAAACATTTCTGGTAGGTTAGTTGATGCCCTCCCTCCCTTTCTTTCCAGGCTGGCGATAGTAATAGTAGGGGATAGGAAGCCAATAGGGCAGGCAAGAGTGGCATAGGTCGCCATAACCAGCCAGCTCAAGGAAGATCACATAGAATAGCTAAGGTGCGAGTCTTCTATTCAATATGGGTAGGTACTTCCCCACGGAAGAGCTCTGCTATCACCTAAAAGACTGCAATTAGCCTATCGGATAGAACTATTTCTGAGGATTTTACTTTAGTAAATAATTCATGGATAAAACATTCACACCTTGGTAGGTTGGCTTCCCACTTTTGGTTTACAGGCTTTGTTACCGGACCGGCCGGTGTATAAAAAAGGGGAAGTTTCTGGGTAGGTTTCCCGATTCAGGTAGATGCAGCTACGGACTTACTAGAGCTACTACGCATTCTAGAATTGAGGGAAGGAAAACGAAAAGAAGGCATAAAAGGACTGTCTGAATCTTTCTAAACTAGCAGAAGACATGAAAGTCACTAAACAGCGCTTTGAAACTATTAACTTTGGGCATAGAAAGCTTTCGGGTACCAAAGTGAGACAGTGATCCCTACGCCCTGAACTAACTGCCCGAGGGTCCACCTATGCTACTACCAAATTATTTTTCTTTTTATGATGGAAAAGAGTGAGTTGCCGGGGTAGGAGAATTCGTTTCCAAAGAATATGAAGGGAAAGGGATGGATCATTGAGCAAGCTTTGAAGGTCACAGGCTACTAAGAAGACGGGCCTGCGGGATAGGGACCGAAAGGGCTTAGTAGAGTTGCCTGAGAATAGAAGAACTACTTTTCTTCAGAAAGAATTCCGGAGCGATAACCTGTGTGTTCGGGGACAGTAGAGGTGACCTCACAATTATTGCTGTCGAAGGCTACGCACCTTGAGCGCTTCCGCCGGGATGGAGATTCCTTTTCAAACCCTTAGCCGCTAGAAAGCCTTCCCCAAGGCTTTCTTCGCTACACCTGTATATTTTCATTTTATGCTTCGGTGCTAGATGGTATGTTGCTTAGCTGCAGTTGTAGTTATAATTTATGGCTGAAGGAGCTGCATCCCTCCGGGACGGGCTAAAGCAGTGGTCGCTCTTTAGTCATGTATTCCCCATAGAGTACTTCCCTTGCCAGAGGACAGGTTCGCTCCCTCCCCGAGTGAGCTCCCTTCTTCTGGTGAATAGAATTCTGTTAGGTTTTTTATTCTGTTTTCAAGGCCTCTTTTATTGCATCCAGGTGGTGAATCAGAAGAGGTAGGTAGCCCTTAACATTCTGTCAATGTTGCGGGAGCCCTAATGAGTATTACTTGCATATACCTTCTTTAAACACCTAAAATGAAGTCAATAGCCCTTAAAAAAAAGAAGTCAGTCAAGAAGTCAAGAAGCAGAAAGCCTAATACTTAACGCAGTGAGCCGAGGAGTAAAGAATTCCACTTTGCCAGCCCTTGGCCTTCCGTATCTAGACAGGCCAATGACGGATTCGAACCTTTGACTGCTAGATCCAATGCTTTTTCGGGCGATCCCCTTTCCACCTATCGAAGCCCAACCAAGTGATGTCCTTCCATCTTTCATTCCATAATCACGTTCGAACGGTAAGCTACAACTAAGAAAGCATCGCTCCAGCCTTAGAGCCAACGAAATGGCTATCCTTGATAGACAAGTGATGTTCGCCTTTGGATAAGTTGGATAAGAAGGATAGAGATAGAAAGGAACTAAGATTCTTTTGAGCTCTAATCGAATGCGAGAAGTTCCCTCGAGCTATATCTATATATAGTAGGCGCACCTTCAGGGTCGGAGATGGATGCCTATATCGTTCCTTTCCTACTCCCTCCGGCCGTCCCTGCTCTCGGTTCTTGAGCGTTTTGGTTGAAAGAGCCCATGCGGTTATATAGTGAGAAACTTATCTTCTTATTCCTAATGTAGGGCCCGGCCCGGACTTAGAACCGCAGGATGTTCGTTCATATATTCTAGCTCGCCCAAGTAAACCCGTCCTCATCTTAGACAATATTTCTTTTCCTTCCTCGTCCTGGTTACCTGGCTTGGTGTATGCTCTCTCTTGTATTCGACTTCCTTTACTTTTACTTTTTTTTATTTGAAACTCCTTTCTTGGCTTCTTCCAAAGAGCTTTAGATATTCTACTACACTAATACGATATTCCATTCCGGCAGTCTCTGTTTTTTCTTCACATGCAATCAGAGCAATGAAAGAACTCGGTCAGAATTCTTTATTCTTTGAAGATTTCATCGCCGTAAAGCTTCTCCTTAAGCTTAATCTTAATCCGTCTTTCGCTCTCGGGTGTTCGCAATCCGATGGTTTCCTATGAACATTCCTCGCAGATTTGATTGAATCCAGAAAAGGGGGGAACAAAAACAAAAAGCAAAAAGGGGAAGCATCTGATCACTCGCTATAGTAGTCCCATCACACTGAGAGAGCTGATTTGATAGACTTGGTCTCTGCATAGAAAGATTCATATTAAGGAACCGTCGGACTCACGCTCATCCATTTGCACGTGAATCTTGATATCCCTTTGCCGGGCAAGAAAGAAGCTAGAAGTTACTTCGAGGCCTCAGGTCATAATAGAGTATAGTATGAGTAAGAAGATAATGCAGCTAAGCCGAGACTGGCTTCCGGTCAGAATTTATTTGCTGTTGCCGATATGATCTTTTCTCTTGTTGAAGAAGTTCCGTTTGCTGCTATCGTAGATAAGAGGTACGGAATTGATAGAGCGGAATCCCTTTTTGAAAGAAGAACTGCAGCTCGATTTGAGATGAAATCTGGCAATAGCTCTAGGGCTGGTTCTGCACCAGATAAGAGAGTTGGGATTGAGGTCAATATGCTTAACACATCGTAGTTGGACTTAGCTTTCCTTGGTAGAGTGGCGGGGAATAGGCTTATTTTGGCGGCTTAAAATTTCGTAAAAAAAGATCTAAAAAATAGAAATGAAGACTATTTTGTGTCCATAGTAGTTCCCAAGATTGTCTGCTAACAAAGTGGATTTGAAAATTACGTAAGTAGATGATTGAGCCATCAGCGGCAGTCATATAAGGACCAACGACGAGCTATATAGAGGATAAGAGAAGG
Source organism: Citrus glauca (assembly GCA_029633175.1). Taxonomy (NCBI): domain Eukaryota; kingdom Viridiplantae; phylum Streptophyta; class Magnoliopsida; order Sapindales; family Rutaceae; genus Citrus; species Citrus glauca. The sequence continues at coordinate 1,754,020 of JAQOOD010000006.1, forward strand.
AGGAGTAGGAGGTTCTTTGAAGATCGAAAAAAGTGTTAAGTGTAAGTGATGGAAGCAATTTTTACCTACATTCCCGTTGCCTTGTCCCAATTTCCTGTAGACCGTGAGTTTCTCCAATATTTCCTAATGCAGCCAGGGCAGGATGTTGAATGGCTCCGTTTTGTAACTGAAGGTTTAGTCTCTTGTCCTGCCGGCCAAAGGGAGGTGTTCCTGCACTCCATTTTAAAGATCGAGTGTTGCTCCTGAATACAGAATTTAATAATCAATCAGTACCAATGTCTCTTCTATCAAGAGGCACCTTCGATTCTATATATACCACCACGAGATGTGGATTTGGTTATTCGGACATACTTTGAACTAATGGGTATGGACTTTAACCAGCTCCGCCTCTCAGAGCTACTTATGTCTTTTTACGCCGACGGGGCGCAGTCTCGGTTCTATTGGGATGTTCTCCAGTCGGATGCGTTTCGGATCGTTTGGGAACGACAACAGACCGAGTTGGCTCCCCGACTGGAGGGGTTGGCTCAGTTCCAAGAGTACGTCAGGCTGGAAAACCGAATGGCGGAACTTGAGGCATAGAACGCTCTTCTTCGCCACCAGATAGCGAACCTAGGACTTACCTATTTTTAGTTTCTGGATTAGATTACTTATGTAAAATTTATATATATACTCCATCATGGACAAGTCATAGCTGACCAGCTGGCGAACTGCCCAGTAGAGTCTAAGGAAAATGGGGATGCTGAGTTTCCTTATGGATCCGTAATGGGGATAGATGATGAATCAGAGAGAGAGGGGAATTGTATTTTGATGGAGGAGTATTTTTCTTTTTTTCGGATGGGATAAACACACCGATCGCTATGAAGCTGGAGTAGTTCTTTTTTTCCCTTTTGCTGGTTGGAGTTGACTAATCCTCCGCTCAATAACCAAGCGCCTATCTTCCTAGTCCCTTTGTCTGAGCACAGCTTACTTTACTCTCCTCTACACCCAAGGGAGGAGGGGGTACATAAGAAGAGAATGATTTTTCCTTAGGAGTCTAATTCAATTCAAAGATGCATCGTTTAGTTGACAAGGCGGATCTAGTTAAGCTTAAGGAAGAGTCATCAATGATTCTCCTTTTCTATCCTAAATTGAATTGGTGATTAATCGACTCTTTTTATTCCCTGTGGTAGTTTGGATTTTTCTTTCCTCAGGTATTGGAGTTCCTGGCCTCTGCTCATTCCTTTCCTTTCCTGTTATCCGACTTGAATGTAAAGGTAGGACTGGATATCCTACTTACAACCCTACTCTGGGCAGATTGTTAGGATTGCAGGCCTTCTCGCGGCTAATCTTTTCACTTCTTCACCTTGTTGACATCTGAGATTGAAGATGATGTCAACAGTTAGCCAAGAAGGTTTATGGCAAACTGGAAGGAGGGATAAATGATCTACCTTAGGTAATGCTCTGCTTTCAGTGGGAACCGGTGGAGATTGAGGTGAAGGTCTTGTAGTCTCCGGATTGCTTGGAGGAGAGCTAGTAGATCAGACACCTTCGCCAAGCCTGAAGAAATGAGCAACTTAGATACCTCTTTGTTCACTATATTCCTGGTTTGCTAAAAGGGTCCTTGGGCCCAATCAATCTCTATACTCTTGATGCAATGGACTCCCCAAAGCCACTAAACCGCTCTCTTCCACCCGATTTGAACTGAACTGTTAGTGCGGCCTCGCCGTTTTCGAGTAATAATCTGACGCCAGCTAGGTTCAGGATGAGTTAGAATCGTCACTTACTCTTTATGATTCCCATTCTTTTTGCCTCCTCTATTTGTATAAGAAATTGGTGGAGTTTCATTTCTTCTTCTTCACCCGGTATTCTATTAGTGTCTTCAAACTCCCCGTCTCGCCGAGAGGCTTGTTGTGGTCCTTATTGACCTTACTTCCGCTACCTGACCTTAAGCATGGAACCCTACAGAAGGGTGAGCCTGTCCCCTAACAACCCTTATCTCTCTTCTTACTTATGCGTTGGTGCATTCACTGAAGCAGCCGAAGAAAGAGGATAAGAATCTGGTGCATCCCCATCTGCTGCATCAAAAGCCTATTCATCAACTGAAGCATAAACAGAGGCATAAAAGGAAGAAGTTTTATACATACGCAGAAGCTAGAACGCGAGAAGGTGGCATATAACTCATCGTATTGAGATTAGTAACTCTTTCTTCAGAGGGAGGTTTGAACAACCAACCTGAGCCTTTTCCTCCTGTGTGGTGTTGGAGGTTGTTTCGGAGGTATACGACCAACCTATGGCAGTTGAGGGACGCGGTTCACCAATAATGTATGTGCCTGCCAGACAATATTCGTCATATTCTGATAGCTATTCTCGATCGATTTATTTGGACCGAGCCCCCTTTCTCCAAAAAACAACAAGCAGCCTCTTAGGCAATCCCCTCCCCCGAGGTAGCTGCTTGCCGATGGCATTGAGATAGATCGGTGGTTGACTTACTGGTTGGTGACTCCCACTGCCCCTTCTATCCTGTACTAACAGCCTTCTCTCACAAAAGATCGATCGAAGGCCCAGGAAAGCGAGTGCCACGAATTCCGTTGCCAGTCAAGAGTTGTCTGCTCCGGGTAGGGCTCGCTCCGGGAAAGCATTGGTCGGAGGGTTCTTCGCATTGCATTGAGTGAGGGTAGCTTCAGAGACTCATTCATTTTCATTCAGACACTCAATGGAAGTTGTTTGTTGTTCTAACGAATGGGGTTGACACTTGAACTATAGATAACATTGGTGCTCACCTGATCAATGAATTATCTTCCTTCAGCAGTAGAGTAGGCAGTACCAGTGCTTTTCTCAGATAGTCAAACAAGGGAAGGAATAAAGAGGTGATAACTGATGACTTGTCTAGTCGATCTCTATAAACAAAAAGGCATGGGCAAAAACCCGCATCATATGCTGTAGACCATGGGGCACCCCTCACTAAAGCCCTCGGATTTGGCAAATGCAGCTATAGCCGCCTTACTGGCACTTCCGAGAAGTCTACCGCATTTCATGCTAGCAACCAAGTGTCAGCGTCTCATTCTGACATATATTCTAAATAAAATAATCGACTTAGGGTATGGGTTCCGAAGAGGTCTTCTCCTTTCGCAGCAACGATCCGAAACGCATCCGACTGGAGAACATCCCAATAGAACCGAGACTGCGCCCCGTCGGCGTAAAAAGACATAAGTAGCTCTGAGAGGCGGGGCTGGTTAAAGTCCATACCCATTAGTTCCCTCTGATCCCCTTTCCATATCCTCAACAACAAACGCATCAAATTCATCTTCCTTATCTGCCCCATCATAGATGTGTGGTTTGGCTTTCCCCTGTTCCACCGTCTCTTTGAAGAACCTAGAATCCCAGACTGGAGCAGGTGTGTACGTTTGTTGGAATGTAAAGTCAGCCTAGCCTAGCAGAGAGAGAGCGTTGGATTGGGTTCTTCCTGCTTTCAGGAAAGTTAGGCATATTTTTATGTTAAAGTTATCCCATGGGTGTCCGCTCTGATCTTCCTAAACTCTGACGCTAAAGCCCTTCTATAGGTTCTCCTCCAGAACTCGGAGGTTCTCAGGCCTCGGACGTACTTTCCTTTGGAGAGGAAGCGAGTTAGCAAGTTAAAGAAAAGAATGAGAATCCAAGTTTTTCATGACGGGTAGAGGAGCGAAAGTAAAAATAGATTACTTATGACTTACAGTGTAATCTATCCCTTTCTTCAAAGCAGGAAATATGCAAGGAGGAAAACAGAAAAGATACAATATACAAAAGATAAGTTTTGGCTAGCCTTGAATGCTTGGTTATAGCGCTCATCTAAGCCTAACTCATCTATTTCCACGACTACCTCGGGAGTGATGTTCTCAGAATTGTAATAGAGGTATTCAATAAAGTGGGAAGTATTCTTGTTGGCCACTGGATCAAGTTTGCCTTCAATAAAGTCCCCATACAAGGAGAATATGGAACTAATTTTGTTTATACAGGTACCCGAGTATCCCTAAAACCACAGGAAAGGAGCCTTGTGATTTTATCTTTATTGCTGGGGCATGCGGAGGAAGGGTACCTTTCGGTAAGGTGGAACCTAAGGTAATTGATGAACAACTTCTCAATTGGTTGATGAAGGATTCTAAGTCTTCGCTGGATGATCTATATATGTCGATCACCATGCAAAACGAGAAAAAAAGATTAGAAAGACAAACAATAAAGGAAAACACAAGGCTTGAAAACAATAAAGGCAAACACAAGTGACATTGGGATACCTCCAAAACACTTTTTACTCATACTTCTTTTTTAAAAGAAATCGATAGGGAACTCTGACCAATTAGTCCTACATTCTTCAACCGATCTACACTTAATATATCATTCTCCCCCTACAAGGCCAAAAACCTTGCCTTGTAACGACTCACCTTCCTACTCACCTCCTACACAAAGCATCTCCCTTTAATCCATGTAATATCTACAAGATCATAAAGAGCCTCGAGTGGCGAAAAGAAACCATATACACAGAGATGTACAAAAAAAGAAAGAGAAGCGATCATTTTACACAAGGGAAGACAAGTGGCCAGACCAGAAAAAAAGTAGCCAAGATACCTTTTTTTTTTTTAACTCAGTCATCTGTAAAGAAGAACCAAATATCGCCATGTGTCATTCACAATTCTTTTATAAATTTATTTTGCCTTAATTAATTTTACAAAAAAAACTAGGGATATATTATTTGAGGAAAAAATAAACTTAATGACAGAACGACACATGTCGATATTAAGTTTTATAACTATAAGGGACCACTTGGAGGTATTTGGCTTATACCAGGTGTACTTGATAATTGAGCTGATACATGTACTCCATGACATAAGTAAACTGGATAAAAAAAATTACCTAGAATATTAGCTACATAAAATATCTTTTTCACCCAAAAGAGAATATTTGATTTGGCAGAATTAAATAAAGAATATTTTACTATAAAAGAAGGGACAATTGGTTGTCATACCTACAATACGTAAAAGACAATACACTCAAGATAGTGGTCCCCAAAAAAACCTCTACTGAGCTATCCAAGGCCACATGCAGTATGCTCTGTGTGTAAAAGAGAGCAAACCAAGCATATTACCCCCTATTTACTCTCCAAACACGCTCTTAATATTACAAACGAATATACAAGCCAAATGAATGACATATTCTTTAGGGTTGACCAATAAAAATTCTTTAATGACAGGTAACTAAGACACTCACTCCATATAAAGGTACTTAGATTTTATTTTTTTTATTTTTTTCTTACTCATAAATATCCCTAAAAAAATACACATAAAAAAGGGGTTGAGGGTTTCTTCACCCTTCAGCAACCATTGTTTAGAGTTAGCAAACTCTTAACACCCAAAATATTGTTAAAAATTTGACTTTAGCATCTGAGTGTGGTCGCCAGCCACCGGCAACTCCATCTCTAACTCCTTTTCTCCATTTTGTAAGTTAAATATAGTCGATCAAGCCAAACCCCACTCCAGATCCAAGTCTCTCAAAGCTCTCTCACTTCTTTCCTTCACTTTCGACCTTCATCCAAAGTCAACTTAAATAACACACCTCAACTACATAAAGCACCCCTATTACCCTTAATATAAAATTTATTGTGTTTAACTGGATTTTAGTCTCATTCTCTTTCATATCAAAAGCTAGTTAAAACAATAAGAATTTCTAAATACAATTAAATTATCCATAAGAACATCCAAACAATTAGGGATGGCAATGGGCACCGCCCGCAGCGGGTTTGTCATTACCAAACCCAAACCCGCATAAAATTTAAATTAACAAACCCACCCGCAACCCGCAGCGGGTTTTAATTTTTTTAAGAAAACCCGCCCGCAGCGGGTTTGGATAATTACCAAACCCGGAATGGTACCCAGCGGGTTTTTTGCGGGTTTTTACATTTAAAATTACTAATATTTAATATATAAATTTATAATAATAACCTCAATTTTTACATAACATACTCAATTTTATATTTAACCAATACAAGTGAAAAATTAAAATTTCAACATCAATCCAACACATTCTCAAATTTAAGTATAAATTATACAAATTCATTTAAAAAATATAAATTAGGATCTAAAAATAACAATTACATCATCATTTAAAATAAACTCCAAGAGAAGATATTTCATTTCATTCACCACAACAAGCACCCATCCAACACGATGCCTACAATAATAATTAGTATTATTATTTTCAAATACTAATTCAGAGAAAAAAATTATATTAATGAAATAATCCATTATTAAGTTAAAGAAAAATAATACATACAAAATTATAATAGGTATATAACAATCCATGAATTAAGTTAAAGAAACTTAATTCTTTTATATATATGTTTTAAATTAAAATTTTTGAATAATTGTATAATTTTTTATATATGTTTTAAATTAAAAATTTGTTAATTAAAATTAAATTAAAAATATTTAAAAAAATAGTGCGGGTTTGACGGATATCCATGCGGGTATCCGTCGGGTTTAAAGTCATTACCAAACCCACCTGCATCCATGTGCGGGTTTTAATTTATAACATTAAATCCACCCACAACGGATAAAATTACCCGCAGTGGGCGGATTTTAGCGGACGGATTTGGGCGGGTTTGCGGGTTTACGGATATAATTGCCATCCCTACAAACAATTTTCAACTATGTTATTGAAAATGCTTAGTATGTTTCTTTGAAATGTTTAAGAAGTATTAAAGAGTCCAAAGCCCATTTTTAAATGCAAATATTCTAAATGGGCATGTGAATATGATCTTTTTTTAGTCTTCTAGGGCTATATAAATTTATAATAACCTAAGTACCCTTCAAGAAATTAGTAGTAGAATGGGTGCCCTACTACTCTTTCGAGAATTTAGTCTAAAAATAGGAGGGGAAAATAGTTTTTTTTTAATGACATCATTTAATTTTTTATAACCATTTCACATGCGCCAATTAGATGAGACTTGTGTTGGGATTAGTTCACCTTTTACATTTTTTATAGCAAATATTTTAAAATTATTTAGGACTACTTCTATTAGACTTACCAATTTACTATCAGAGATACGATAGATAGTTCTTACATATAGTAGTTTAAAATTTTCATTTTTTATCACTTCTTTCATTTGAAGGCTTAGTCTTCGTCGTGGTTAACGGGTTATTTTGGCATTTTCCTCTAAGTGTATTTTGTATGTGCAAATTAAAATATTAATACCTTTTGTCTTTCAAATTCCAACCAATTGTAATATAATCTTTTTAGTGTATTGGGAAGAAATTACCGCTAAATATATTTATTGATCTCTGAGGTATATATACTTTAATTCTTCAAGTGAGGACTTCAATTCAAACTTTTATGCTTTATTTTCCTTTGTCTCTTTAAGTTGTATCATGTCTTTAAAGTTCAATTGGCCAATATTATCTTTAGGTGCCTGAATAGAATCAAGTATAGAGTATATTTTGGTAGTATCACATTTTAAATCCTTGCTTTATTCAAAAGATTCAGCAAAACTTTACTACCACAAAGAGTTATGATCGATTTGACTTGGATCATATTTTACTTTTATGTATTACCCATTTAAGGCAGTTGACTCATGGAATTGGTTCTAATTGAAAAGGAAACTAACTTTTGAAAAGGAAACTAACTTTTTTTTTTAAATAGTGAGGGTTGATATAAGTTTGGAGACTGTATCAACATCATGAAAATTTGTTAAGGTATGCACGTGCCCACACCTCTATTCTCCTACTTCAGCTGAAATAAGGAGGGAAAAATTTATAAATGAAGAGTAATCACATAGGTTAGATGCCTGAAGTACTTACAAGGCTAGCCAATATCCTCATTGATCATTATCTATATTGTTTATTTGGTTACGAATGAATGGCGAATCACAAGCTTTTCGACCATCTTGCAAAGAGGTAGGCAGCAGCTACCTTGATCATTATCTATATTGCTTACTTAATTATAAGCGAATGACAGATCATAAGCTTTTTGACCATCTCAAAGAGAGATAAGCAGCAGCTACCTTGATCATTATCTGTATTGCTTAGTTAGTTATAAGTAAATAGAGGATCATGAGCTTTTCGACCATCTTGTAGAGGGGTAGGCAACAACTACCTTAATCATTATCTATATTGTTTATTCGGCTACAAGCGAATGAAAGATCATGAGTTTTTCAACCATCTCATAGAGGAAAAGGTAGACGACATCTACCTTGATCATTATTTATGTTGCTTATTTAGTTACAAGTAAGTGGCATGAATTTTTTTACCATCTTGTATAAGGCAAGCATATTTGGATGAATCACGTTATTAACGATAAAACCAAGTTACTCCAATACGAGTGAAGAGATAGTTCCATGAAAGTCAACGTTGATGGGTACCTAGCATAATTAGATTTCATAAGCAAGCAGTAGTGTAAAGCCTAATTATGCACGTGCTAGATGCCCTTACCTTTATCTCTCAGGGATAAGAGATCAACGAAAGTGTTAATTGGCAGCGTGAGTACCTGATGGTGACTTTGCCTGAGGTACCTCAGGTGACCTCCACAGGCTTTCAAGTCGAGATGTGCGAGGAGCCTTGTTATCGTCGATCATATTTAGAATGGTAGATCCATATCTGTATCGTCAATCGTCAAGATACACCATCATCCATGGATCAACAATCTACACCTTAATTATAATGCGCTTAAATGAACTATCAATCTCGTTCTTTTGTTTTGAGATTAAGTCATCATGCTTAGCTTGAAGCTCTTTAAGGTCTCTCGCCATACAACATTTCTCTTCAAAAACTTCCTCAAGGTGCCCTTTCAAATTCCTGATCTCTTGGATGAGCTTCTTTTCACGAGATCGGCGGCTTTGAATCTCACTTTTTAGCTTTTAATTCTATGACCGAACGCTACTAATAATAGCAAGATCCTAGAGGTTGTAACTCAGAAGGAAGGTAACCTACATCAAAGGGCACTTAAAGTCAAAAGAAAGGGAAAAATGAAGGAGAAAATAGATACAACTTGTAAAAGATACTTACATCTTGGCTAGCCCTATCCATTTTATCATTCACCTCAAGAGTAATGTTCTTAGAAGTGTGATAGAGATATTTAGCCAAGTGATAGACATTCTTATTTACAAGTAGATCAAACTCTCCTTTAACGAAGTCCTAAGGCAAGGAGAAGAGGGAGCCCATTTTCATTTTTTTGAATACCTAGTGTATTTTGAAATTATCAGGAAAGGAGCCCTGTGACTTTGTCTTTAATGCTGAGCCTTAAAGAGGAAGGGTACTCTTCGACGAGGTGGCACCCAGGGTAACTGAGAAACCATTTTTCAGACAGTTTATGAAAGATTCGAAGTCTTCGCTAGACCAATCCATATATGTCAATTATCATGCAAAACAAGAAGAAAAAACAAATAAGCAAATACAAAGCTTATAAATGGAAATAATAGAAGGGCAAGTAGTAATAAAAACACAAGACTAGAAAACAAAATCCGAGTAGCGCTGGGGTAACCCTGCAACACCCTCTACTCATGCTTGGTTCATTAGAATAAATTGATGTGCAACTCTGACCAATTAAGTGATCCATGCTTAATATATCACCCTCTCTTTATAGGGCAAAAAATCTCATCTCGTAGTGGCTCACCTTCTTATTCACATCTTGGACAAGACATATCTTTTTTATCCATGTAATATTTCTAAGATCATGAAGAGCCCCACGTGAGAAACAGAAACCACATATATATACAAATACAAAAAAATGATGATTGGAAGTCAGAAGAGCCAGAAAGAAAGAAAAAAGAATGATACGCTAACCGAAGCTAAAAAAGAAAAAAAGGCTCACCTAACCGAAGCCAAAAAAGAAAGTAAAGAGTTGTTGGGATTTCAAGTGAAGAAGAATAATATATTGCCGAAATACTTGTGGATTGAAGGAGAACTCTGGGGATTTAAAAAAGGGCCAAAGAGGAATAAAAGAGCATAAGAAGAGAAGTGGCACGAAAAGAAAATGAAAAAGGCAGGTCATCACTTGAATCAAGGTGAGAGATAGCACGTGTCAATTAACGAAGTACATCATTTCAAAATTCAAATTGGAGAGAGAAAAAAAACCCCTAACAAGCTACTTTTAATGTCCTTATATCTCAAGAGCGTGGTAACTATAAGACCCAAAAAAAAAACAAGAGAAAAGTGGCCAAGTCAGAAAAATGGTCTTTTTGGACTAGGAGACACAAATGGCCACGTCATAATAGAAGCAGCCGAGGTACTCTTTTTTTTTACTCAACCATCCGTGAAGGAGAGCTCAATATCACCAAATGTCATTCACAATTTTTCTACGAGTTTCTTTTGCACTCAACTACTTTCCCCAAAAGAAACTAAGGGGATGTTGTTTGAGGAAGAAATATAAGCTTAATGACAGAACAACACATGTCAACGTGAAGTTTTATAACTATAAGAAATCACTTGGAAATACCTAGCCTACATTGGGCATACCTGATAATCGAGGTAGTACACGTGGTACTCCATGTTAGAAGTGAAGTGGATAAATAAATTATTCAAAATATTAGCTGTATAAAATATCTCCATCGTCTAAAAGAGAATATTTGATTTGGCAGAATCAAATAAGAAGTATCTTACTGGAAAAAAAGGGGCAACCAGTTGTCACACCTACAAAAAGTAAAGAATAGAACATCAAGGACAGTAGTCCTCCAAACCGTCTTTGCTGAGGTATCCAAGACCACCGCATGAATGTGTCACGTGTAAAAGAGAACAAACCAAGCAAATAACACCCTACTTGCACTCCAAGCATGCTCCTAATGTTCCAAAATGAATAAATAAGCCAAGAAGAATGGCATATTATTTAAGGCTGATCGATAAAAATTTCTCTAAGTGATAGGTGATAAATCCTAACCTAAAGTTTTTTTAGTTATGTTTTAGCTTTTTCTTTCAGTAAGAGAGAAAAAAACTTAAAGTCTGATTATGTTCATGTTAAACTCTATGAAATGAGAGTTATCATGATATTTTTAGACTTAAATCAATATTACTTAGAGAGTAAATAATGTGTTTTTATTGTATTTTTGTGACATTTTGCATAAATATTCATTTTAGTGTAGTCTTAATGAGTTTTGTTTAATTTAAAGTAATTTGTGCTCAAATTGTGTGCATAATTGTAGGTTTCCAGAAGCTTATAATTCATGAAAGAAATGATGATGCAATAGGCTTGCAAAAAGGAGAAAGAATATGGCTATAAAAGAATTAAAACAAATCTGGAACAGTGCAGTTGCTGTAGCAACCATTGATGTAGCCGTTGCTATAGCAATCTTGAAACAACGACAGAGAAAATTCCGTGCAGGATACTTACAGAATTGCGATCTGCAGTTTCTTAATCTGACTTATGCGTGCCCTAAGCTTTCGTTTACCCTAATTTTCAACTGTAAAAGAAGCACATATCATAATGATTAAAGAGAGAGATTAATGGCTGCACAAGAGAAGAATTTGCATAAATCAATTGGGAGCTAAATCATTCTCATTCTTCTCTTACCTTCTCGTTTTCTATTTATTTATAGGGATATGTTTCATGGTTGAAATTTTGTTCTTTATTTTTCTTTTGCAAACCATGAATTAAATTTATTTGTGGTTGATTGATAAACAATCTTGGTAGTTTATTGACTGAATATATGTGTTGCTATATGTTTGTTGTAGCAGTTTGTTTTGATAGTATTTATTTTTATTCATTATTTCGGTTGATCACCAATTTAATGATACAAGTTAGGAGAGAGCCGCAAAAGGGCATATCTTAGTGGACCATATAATAGCAATACTTGATTTTAGATTGGGTTTCCTAGATTGAATTTAACTTATCTCAAAAGGGTCAAGTTTAATCTAAAATTAATGATAAACTAGACATAGGGATTCACCTTATAGGATAAATAGAACCTAAGCGTATAATGCTATATCTTATGTTGGCATAATAATTGATCACTAAAAGGTTACATATAGATATCAGATATCCAACATGCGACGGCTAAGGATGCATAAAGATTTTACCTAGTGTTATAGCAACTATTGCAACAACCGAGCGAACCATTAGAAAATAGTTAAGACCATTAGGAGAGTTTATTCACTCAACTACTTTATATTCCCATTGTTTATCAACTATTGCAACTTCTTTAGAGAAAATAAGCCTTATACATATCTCCCTTTAGTAAAAATCTTAGGCTCCAAATAATGCCCTCCTTTAAAACTCACGTTTTTTTTATTTTAATAAGAGACCCACCATGTAAAATAACATAAAGCCTCTTACACATAAGCTGATTAAATGGAGCCTCCCACTAAATGATATAATTAGGCTTTTGACCAAAATTTCTATTTATCTTGCTTATTAGTCCAGTAGTGGTGCAGTTAATTAAGTGAGCTAACCCAGGGATCATTTGGGAACATACAATAGTGGGTACAATAATTAAGCCTGTAATTAAACTAGCCCAATTATTTAATTCCAAATCTAATCCACTAAAAGATTGGAACTGACTTCCATAATTGTATGCTCGAATAATAATTCGTCCCAAGCCACATTGATTTCTTTACTGCACAATCCTTTATACCACATCGTTAATTAAATTAATATCTCAACTGTCCAATCAATTTAATAACATCTTATTCCTTGATCTTTATTGATTTTCTCTAATGATCATTTTCAACATACTAAATATGTTTACATACTCTAGCCAGAGAATTCTATGATCAAGTGCCGAAAACCTATCAAGAGATGTGTTATACAAATTCTATATTGTTAATCCATAACTCTAATACTCATAATTGCTCCCACCAAGATACCATGTAATCTTGACCACAAGGATGTGTCGTGCCCATTGGTAACTCAAATGGAATAACAATTACAATTATAAAATCATAATTAACTCAAGATTAAGATTACAGTAAAATCAAAATAAGATTTATAGAGTTATAATGATCAATCTTAATAGGCCAATAAACCTATCATTAATCATTCTCTTAAAATCTTATTATAGTTTATATAACTTAAGTATAAATATCAGAGGTGATTTTGGTTTGTAGAAACATTTCTTTTCTTAGATAGATGCATATACTCTTTATCATTATATCCTGCTTTGAATAGATCAATAGACTTATATGATATAAATTGTCTTTATAACCAGAGGATCAAAAAATAGCAGTATACTTCTGTTTATTAAAACAAGTCACCGAAATTGAATTCCTCTAATATTTGGAAAAATAAAGACAAATATCAAAACTTTAAGTCTTGTAAAATTAATCTAGCCTTTCAATGATATAAACTAGCATGTCCTCAACTGCTGTTTGAAGCTTTCTTCATTTAATCTCTTGGTTTCTTGAAAACCAAATAAATAAATTACAAATAAGATTAGTTACTCAGAATTTTTTATTGTACAAATCAATAGAAATCTGAACTAATTAGGAAGCTTAAAGATTTCCTATACCTGATTTTAATTATCTTAGGACAATCTTTCTTAGCTTAAAGATTTCCTATACCTGATTTTAATTATCTTAGGACAACTTTCTTCCAGTGACCCTTTTGTCCACATTTGTAGCACTTGCCTTTTAGCTTGCTAGTTCTTTTAGTGGACAGTTTGTCGCCCAACTCTTGCTTGCTCATTCTTGTCTTTCGACTTAAGCCTTGAAGAGAATCATTTTTCAGGAAGTTTTCTGCTATGATAAAATTCTTCTATAGCATGTAATTCGTGCATTAATTCAATTAAGGTCATATCTTTATTGTTTAAGATATAATTGACCTTAAACTCTTTGAAGGTATCAGGTAAAGATTCAATCACCATGTTAATAGTTGATTTATCATTGATTTGGACACCATGAATCTCTACCTCATTCAAATAGTCCATCATATTGAGGACATAATCACAAACTTTTGTGCCATCTTTCATCTTAGTATCCGTAATACGTTTTAATACTGCTTCTCAGGCAAAATGGGTATTTTGTCTAAACATCTGATGAAGACTAGCCATAATTTCAGTGGCTGTTTCTATGTTTCGATGTTTCTTATGCAGTTCCAAAGAAATCGAAGCCAATATATAGTGCTTAGCCATTTTGTTAGCTTTGCACCATTTCTCATAAGGCTCCCTCTGATTTCTATAATCATATAATGATGGTTCAGGAGGGCAAGACTGGGTCAACACATATTTGCTTCCCTTAGTAGTGAGAATATTAAATAGATTGCATTTCCAATCTAAATAATTTTCGCCAGTGAGTTCATTTTTAACAAGGATAATTAATAATGGGTTGATGGAAGACATTTTTTGAAAAATAAAAAAATAAACATGCATAAATTTTTTGAAACAAAATTCACAATAAATGACAAAAATGCAAAAAATATAAATGCATTTTAATTTATTGTAACGATAATCTAGTACCACTTTGACAAGCTATCCATTGGGAAAGTCATGTCTACACTTACTAGACCTAATTATGCATTAAATTATTTACTTTCATGTAAAGACATGATAAATAATTATCGTTATCCTTTTGAGCCTTAATTTGTTAATAGAGCTTTGTTGGGAATGTTAATAACAAATTTTAGTTGAGTGTATAACCATTATTTGAATCTACGTATTTTTCATATCAATAGTCGTATTTTTCATATCAATAGTCACCTTTGGGGCGAACAATTGATTGAAAAATATTTCAATTTTATCTTTGAAGAAGTTCATCAAATAAAATATCTAATATATATACCCTCCGTAGGGAGCATCACCGTTTCATGAAGTCGAGATATATATATAATTTTATTATTGACTAACAATGAAGCCCATTGGAAAAATTATCTTGAATTTTTACTCTCCCACTCAATATGTTAAAATTGATTTTTCCTTTTTAAAACATACATATTGTTAATTGCATTCTTCTTATAATATTATCTAGATGATATCAAATATTATTAATCAAATGCTAAATATCAAACAATATAGTGAATTTCATTATTTAATAAATAACATGTATCATTATGCATCGAGTGACACTACCTATTCTATATGACATGTTATCATGTCATGTGAACATAAAAAAACATAACATATAGAAAAATAATTAAATAATCTTAATTCATGACTTTCTTAATAATGAAAAATACATAAACCCTAAGCCTAATCTTCATTGAGCTTTTTGTCAATGACCATCTTCCACAAGTTGTCTTTGTTAATGGACTAGGGGAAATTGGACTTTTAAATTTATAATTGGTCCAATTTTAATTTTTAAAGGAAATAAATAAAAAAAATTAATTAAAATAAAACTTTTGGACCAAAAATAAATTTAATGTTTTTAATTTTGTCTATGCATTTTAATCCATTAAACCCATTTGAAATTGTGCCTAAAACTAGGATTCATTAAGGCCAAAATCATTTTTGGACTTAAATGCAAAAAATTAAAACATATATGCCCAAAGGAAAACTTATGAAACCATAGAGCCCTTCATGATAACAACTATGAAACCCTAAAATCATATTTTTCTTTCTTTCTTCTTCCCCAACCGCCAACTCCAAAAACGGCAGCGACTGTTCACGCATCTTCAACGCCAACCGATCGTCACCATATCACCGGAAACAGACCAAACTGGCACATGCTTCTGCTGCACATGCAGCGTGCGCCACTGGCCACGTGCGTTTCAGCTGTGTGAGATGCGTGCGCCAGTGCGCATTGTAGCTTGTTGTGCACGTAGCGTGTGCTGCGAGCCGCGCACTGCTGCCGCTGTGCATGCAGCACGCACTTGCTGGTTGGTGGCTACCGCTTAAAAATTCCGACTTCTGTCGCTTTGATCTTATTTTCCAGTGATGAATTACAAATTTCCTATGCCAATTTTGGCTTACAAATTTCTATTATTGAAAAATAAATCAAGAGGGAATTATGGTGATAAAAAACCACCCCTCTTGTTACATGGCCAAACAGAAAAATACAATAGAAAATCTAACCATGAATTAAGACAAACCATAACATGCTTTATTCATATATTTAAACAATTAATATATATCTGAATAAATTGTGCCACTCTAATACATAAATTTCGAGAATGATTTCATATGAAATTCTTATATATTAATATGAGATGAATTTGATACCAATTGTTAGGGAAAAATTAGGTTTTTAAATTTTTATAAAACTTTTTTAAGGACCGCTCTCATATAATATATAAGAATACGTAATTTAGAAATCGTACCTTAAAAATTCGAGTTGATTTTTTCCGCTAAAGTGATGTAAACTCCTAGATCACGATCCATCACCACCACGCTTATTAGATCACGAACTCTCACCAATGATCTTCCAGGTTATGACTCAGGCTCGATTTGCACTTGACGTGTGGGCGTCTTTATCACTACTAAAGCAATTAGTAGTGATAAATTTTTCTCTCAACAATGAAGAAAGAAATCTTATTCTCAGATCTGTATAAAGTGGCTTCACCTTTTTCTTTAGAGAAAATAAGCCTTATATATCTCCCTTTAGTGAAAACCTTAGGCTTCAAATAATGCCCTCCTTTAAAACTCACGTTTCTTTTTCTTTTAATAAGGGACACACCATGTAAAATAACATAAGGCCCCTTACACATAAGCTAATTAAATGGAGTCTCCCACTAAATGATATAATTAGGCTTTTGACCCAAATAGCTAGTTATCTTGCTTATTAGTGCAGTAGTGGTGTAGTAATTAAGTGAGCTAACCCAGGGATCATTTGAGAACATACAATAGTGGCTACAATAATTAGGTCTGTAATTAAACTAGCCCAATTATTTAATTCCAAATCTACTCCACTAAAGATTGAAACTGACTTCCATAATTGTATGCTCGAATAATAATTCGTCCCAAGCCACATTGATTTCTTTACTGCACAATTCTTTGTACCACATCGTTAATTAAATTAATATTTCAATTGTCTAATCAATTTAATAACATCTTATTCATTGATCTTTACTGGTTTTCTCTAATGATCATTTTCAACATACTAAATATGTTGACACACTCTGGCCAGAGAATTCTATGATCAAGCAACGAAAACCTATCAAGAGATGTGTTGTAAAAATTCTATATTGTTAATCCATAACTCCAATACTCATAATTGCTCCCACCAAGATATTGGATAATCTTGACCACAAGAATGTGTCATGCCCATTGGTAACTCAAATGGAATAACAATTACAATCATGAAATCATAATTAACTCAAGATTAAGATTACAGTAATATCAACGCTTATGAGATTTAATAAGTCTGACAGTTATTACAAAGTTAATTAAATCTCATATGTGATCATTTTCAATGTAGTCGTACTACGTCAATAAATTCATACATGATTAAGACAAATCATTCAATGAATTTATTACAGTTTATACCTAAATAAAGTGCCCAACTTTATTTTATCAACTGCGAACTAAATTTATTTAATCATAAGATAACTTGTATTTATGTCTTCTGTGAATTCACATGGTGATCACATAAATACATATAATATGATTAAATGGACTTTAATACAAATATAAATACAATTTAGATATTTGAATAAAATACTTCATTAATTTTATTAATCAGAAAAAATGTTTATTACAATTAAATAAACACATATGCTTTTAAAGAATATAATTTCCCAACACTAAGACTAATGGAGAAAATAAATTTAAGCTTTACGACAATTAATCCATTCAACATATTTCATAAGGGAGAAAGGCAGCATTTTTTCTTGGTTGGCCATGAAAAAGACTTGCTGCTCAGCTTGTTTCTTGCCCGCTAATTCAACCTTATTTTCTTAGCTTCAATCTCAGCACCAAAATCAAGCTCCTCATTCACTGCACACAAACAATTAGGAGAAAGGAGAAAAAAAAAGAAAGACAATGTATAATGGAGCTGCATTTTAAAAGAAATGTTTAGAAAACAGTCGAAAACCTCTACAGAATTCTTAGTATTTTTGTCAACACAATACTTCTTCTTTTATAGACATTTATGCCATAGAACAAAATCTTAGCCTACAAGATTTGTACACGGAGAATGAAAAAAGAACCAAGTAATTCATGAATCAAAGACATAGAGCAAAGAGGGGATAACTAACGTAATTACGCACACGAAATTGGCACATATGAACAAAGAACGAGTTGTAAGCTCTTTATTATTGAAAGAAATGAGCCCCAGATCATATGATCTCCCCACAAGCTTTACAACGAGCTATCATATGCTTTCTATCTCTCAAAGATTAACAAGTTACAGGCCTTAGAAACTGCTCTCATAAATTCATTTTACAGCTAAATTTTCTTGCTATTCATGCAAGCAAACTTTTCACTTGCATATCAGATTGCGATGGTGGTGAGGAAAAAAACATTTTAAGGATAATTTTAAAAATAAAATGATTAATTGAATAAGGGGAACTAATGAGATAAATTGCAAATATCATTTCAACAAAGGGTCCGTTTACGGCTGCCCTGTAAACTATCTTTTAGCCCCTTATACTCTCCTAATTATTTACTATTTAGTCACACGTATAATAGAATTTTCTGTATTGTAAAATTTCATTTAGTCTCTTACTCTTTGTTTTATTTCATTGAAACCCTTAGAGTATTAATTTGTCCTCTATAATTTTAAATTCTCAATATACCCTCCATTTAATTAAAAATATAATTATTAATAAATGGATTATAATTATAACTTTATTATAATTATAATTTTAAAATGGATTATTATTATTATTAACAAGAATAAAAATTATTATAATTTTTTTTGAAGAGAAAGTAAAGCTTTCTAATTAAACAAACTTTGACAGTAACAACATGACTTGAACTGGAAAGTCCTCCAGCCAAACTACAGGGCTTTTAAAATCTAAGGCTATTTTTGCCAATGAGTGAGCTACTACATTACAGTTTCTAGGAACAAATTGAATTGATACTCTCCTTTGGATTTTAAGACATGCTTGTATCTCTTTCATTGCCCAGCAAATTTCTGCCATGCTGCTCTTCTTTTGCAGTGATAGCTCCACTACTTCTAAAGAATCTGACTCTATGATATTGGATCACATTTTGCTTGGCAGGCAACTTGAATTCCAAACAACACAACTTCCACTTCCATACAAGCCACATCTCCTCTGAATCCAGTGCTTTGAATTGTTGCAACCAAAATTTTCCCACTTGAATCTCTAATCACTACACCTAGCCCAGACTTTGAATTTGCCATTTGAATTACTGCATCCACATTCACTTTATACCAACCAATTGGAGGGGGATTCCACACCTGTTGACTATTGTTGTGTTGACTTGGAACCAATTGGACATGTGGACCCTTAATTCTCAAGTACGACTCTGTAGTTACTACCGCCCGGGCTGCTGTTATTTGGGGTTTTCTTGCTTACCTTCATTTACCACTTTATTTCTTGCATACCATATAGCCCAACAAGTTGCAATTATCAACCCCAAATCATCTTTTTTACTAATTCCTGTTAAATCTTGAAGAACACTCAGCATATCCTGGTGAGCCAATATCTTTATATCCTCATAAAATTCTGTTAACTTCCATAGCTTCCTAGCTGCTCTGCATCCCACCAATGCATGAAAGACATCTTCTCTATTGCTATGGCATCTCCGGCAAATAGAATCCATCACCACTTTTTTCTTCTGGAGGTTGTCTATGGTTGGCAACAAGTTATGGGCAGCTCGCTACATAAAAATCTTAATTTTTTCAGGGATCTCATTAGCCCAAATAACTGTCCACTTTAATTTGGTGGCATTTGAACAACCTAGGGTGTCTGGATATTTGAGCTTGACTGCTAAATGATAACCACTTTTCACTGAATAAGCACCATACTTATCATAACTCCAGATCATAACATCTTCCTAGGGGGTTTTTGGAAAGAGAATTTTCAGAATTCTCTCTGTAATCTCCTTAGGGAAATGTTGAGCAACCATCTCTTGTTTCCATTGTTTTTCTCATCAATAAAATCAGCCACAACAACATCATTAGATAACTTTGCTATAGATGTCGAGTTATGAAACTCACCTTTCTTCATCAGTTCATGCTAAACACTGAAATTTTATGCCCATTACCTACTCTCCACTTTAAGCCCTCATGAAGCAATTGTCTACCTCATAAAATACTTCTCCAAACAAATGAGAGATTTGACCCCAGTTTAGCCTCCATAAAATCAGTGTGCTTGAAATATTTGGCTTTGAGAATTTTGGCCATTAAAGAGTCTGGATTGTGCAGAACCCTCCATCTTTGCTTCGCAATCAAAGCTTGGTTGAAGCTTGAAAATTCTCTAAAACAAAACCCAACCCACCTCTTGTCTTTGCACTACACAACTTTTCCCACCTTGCTCAGTGTATACTCTTTCGAGTTTCCGAGGATCCCCACCAAAATCTCACTACAGCCCTTTCAATATCATCACAGAGGCCTTAAGGAATTTTGAACACATTCATTGTAAATGTTGGAATCGCTTGCACCACAGTTTTGATAAGGACTTCATTTTCTTTACTAGAAAATTTCCTAGTTTGCCAACTTGACAGCTTATTTAACACTCTTAGCTTAATTTCATTAAAGAAGTTGATTTTCTTTCTTTCCACCATGGATGGTAAACCCAAGTACTTCTCATGCTTAGAGACAATATTCAGTCCAAATATGTTCTTGATTTCCTCCACTTGACTTTGGTTTGTGTTGGAGTTGAAAAACATAGATGACTTGTCATAATTAAACATTTGTCCAGAGGCGGCTGCATAACCATAAAAAATTCCCTTCAACTTTCTGCACTCAGTAGAGGAAGCCTTTGAAAAAACCAGATTGTCGTTAGCCAAAAAGAGGTGAGTGATTGACAAACTTCTACTGAATCTCAAGCCGTGTATCAAGGTCTGACTTTCTGCATGCTTCAACAAATTTGAAAACACTTATGATGCACACATTATGAAAATGTAAGGGGAAAGAGGGCATCCTTGTCTCAATCCTCTTTAGGGATGGATGAGACCTTTTGCCGCTCTATTAATTAACACAGAAAAGCTTGCTGTCAAAATGCAATTCATCACTAGATTCACCCATTTTTCAGAAAAGCCCAGTTTTTGCATGGTACATTTAACAAAACTCCACTCAACTCTATCATATGCTTTACTGATATCTAATTTCAGAGCTACTAAGCCTTTTCTTTGGCTCTTACTTTGTCTAATCTTATTCAAGCACTCATACCCTATGATAATATTGTCAATAATGAGTCAATTAGGAACTAATGCACCTTGGGTGGGGGATATAATATCATTCAAGATATGCTTCAGCCTATTAGCTATTGTTTTTGCGATAATTCTATATTTAACATTACATAAGCTAATTGGTATAAACTCATTTGCTTTCCTAGGCTTTTGTACCTTTGGAATCAGTGCAATATAAGTATGATTGATAGGCGCGATATTACCTCCCTCATTCAAGATGTGTAGGCATGTCTTAACAACCCTTTCCTTCACTGAACTCTAATGTTTTTTATAGAAAGCTGCTGGAAATCCGTGCGGGCCAGGAGCTTTTGTTAGGCACATTTGGGTGAGCGCATCTGCTATTTCTTCAGCTATAAAGGGTTGCTCCAGGTAACTTGTCATTTCTTCCGTAATCTTGACTGGCAGCTTAGATAAGACAACACTTATTTGAGTCGAAGAAGGATTTGTTGAGGTGAACATTTTTGTAAAATGCTCTCCTATCACCTGTTCCACCTTCTCTATTTCCTTAACCCAAATTCCTTTCTCATCTTTTAGGCTACAAATTCTATTATTTTTTCTCCTCGCCCAAGTTTTTGAGTGGAAGAATCTTGTATTTTTGTCCCCATTCTTCAACCAGTCTGCTTTTGATATTTGTTTCCAAAATATCTCTTCATCTAAAAGGATGTTGTCAATCTGGTTTTCAATTGTTCGAACTTCAGCTGCATCATCGAAATGACTATATTTTTTCTTTAACTCATTCAATTTGCTGCTAAGCTGCTCCCGCTTCCTACGTCTTCCTTCCAGTTTGTTTCTATTCCACAGTTTCAGCTCTGCCAAAGATGATTTTGACTTCTTCTTCAACAATTCAACTAGGTTTCCTCTTTTCTAGTAGCAAGATTCCATCCACTCCTTTTTAATTATTTTCTTACACTTCTCATATGGAGTCTTCATAGTAGACTCT
Organism: Citrus glauca; assembly: GCA_029633175.1. Taxonomy (NCBI): domain Eukaryota; kingdom Viridiplantae; phylum Streptophyta; class Magnoliopsida; order Sapindales; family Rutaceae; genus Citrus; species Citrus glauca. The sequence goes on from JAQOOD010000006.1 coordinate 1,776,135, forward strand.
TTGAAAAATTCTCTTCGTGTATCTATTGCCTTTTCCTTTTTCTGTTACCTCTACCAGGATAGCTTTGTGATTTGAGCTATTTGACCAAGTGAAAGGGTACACGTTACTTCTTAAATCCTCCAGATCACTATCCCTAATGGCTTCTAGAAAATTATTCACCAGTTCTGCCCTCCTATCTTTTCTTCCTATTTTCTCATTGAAATTCAGCACTTCATTAAAATCCCGGAAACAAAGCCATGGTAAAGAAGATAAATTAGCTAACCTCCTTAAAAGCTCCCAAGTATGTTTTTTTTTTTGTCTGTTTCTGGATGGCCATAGATTCCCGTGCATCTCCAATAGCTCCCATTTTTGCTATGAACCACTGCATCAACATAGTGCTTGCTATAGGATTTAATGTCCACTACTCTCTGGATTCCACATTATTGCCAACCCTCCTCCCAGTCCTTCTCTGCTAACCGCAAAGTAATTTTGAAAGTGTAATTTGTATGTCTTTTCCTGCATTTGTCTAACTGTCATCTTTATTTCACAGAAGAATAAGAGTTGAGGCTTATGCTCTTGTAAAAGTTATTGGGCTTCTCGGAACGTTCGGTCTTTCCCCAGCCCTCAAATGTTCCAGCTTAACACTTTCATTGCTCTCGGCGAGGCTATCTTGCAGCCTCCGCCGATATATCCCATTAATCACATTCTGAATCTTCTCGCTGACTTCCCCAAACTCATTTTCGGAAATTAGTTTAGTTGCTGTAATTTTCTTTTTTTGGTCTCATGGTGAGTAACCATTCTTTTTTGGGCTGTTTGTTTTGCTTTCCTTCGTGTTTGGACTCTCCCACTCCATAGAGCAACTGAGCCTTTCGTTTGTTCCCGCCTTTACTTCCACATTGCGAGCTCGAAGCTTCCATTTCTTTTTCTTGGGCTTTCTTTTATCTCCCCCTAGTCCATCATCAATTTCCTTTATTTTCGATTCAAGTTGGACTAGGCTCTCATTTTGTTTTTATTGACTGCCCATTCTAGCTGTGTTCCCTTTTGTTTTTGTTACTCCCTCCTTAAAAATTCCCGCGTTGCTTGTATCTAAGGATTTATTTTTTTAGATTTTCCATCTTGCACAATTATTTCCCTATCTTCTCTTTTTCCGCCCATAGCTTCTGCTCTTTTTCCCATATCCCAATGCTCTGTGTCTTTGCCAGTAACTTTTTTATTTTCATTCCATCTACCTATTGGCTCCCTACAGTCTATATCCCTCAACATTAATTGTGTCCCAACTACCTTCTGCGGCTTACCCATATCTCTAGTTGTACTATCAATACCTGGGTCCGAAAGATGTTTACTGAATCCATCTTCATTGCCTAGATCTCCCTCTCTACTTTGTTATGTTTCTGCCGTACCTTGGTTTTTTGTATTTTCAGTTGGGGTTGCAAAATTTATATGTGAATTGTTGGGCTGCGAATCCCACATATCCTTCCTTATGCTCTGTTTTAGTCTTTTCGTAATGGTCATTGCTTTTAGCCATGGACCGTAAGCCATTTCATCCTTGGACTGAGATTTGTAATGGACACACTCTCTGTATTGGTGCCCTATACGCTTGCAACAAAAGCAAAAATCCGGCAGTCGTTCATACAGTACACGCATAGGGATATCTTCATCGTCTTCCCCCATTTTGTTCTACCTCGATGATCTTTTTCAACGATTTGGTAACATCCACTGAAATTCTCATTCTTAAGAATTGTCCAATACACTCCCCTGCCGTGTCAGTTTCTACTTCCTCTACCTTCCCAACCACCTCGCCCAAGACTATTGCCATCTCCTTTGTCATGCATGTAATAGGAATGTCATGAATTTGTACCCAAAAGGATACATGTCTAAAATCTTGCTTTTTCACATCCCCTATCCCGACTGGTTTTGTAAGCACCATAAGAGCTCTATCAAAATGCCATGGCCCCCCAGCCATTATGCTTCTCTCTATCTGCCTCTGAGCCGAATTTGAACATGAACACATTGTCTCCGAGGCTCTCTATCTTCGCTTCCCTTGATGTTTTCCATACTCTTTGCATAGCCATCTTCAATCCTTCATTATTCACTCCCCTTGTATTAAGAACTTTTTCTATCAAGCAACCAGCAACTATTCTTTCCCCCTTTGCTTTCAATTTGCTCATGAAGGTAACCCTCCCCTCTTCCTCATCACTCAACCTTACAGCTTTGCACCTTTTAAGTAACTCTTCTGTTTCCATCTGGTAAGAGTAATTGCTCACAATAACCTTTTTCGATTGGTGGCCTAACTCCCAGCTACAATTTTTAAGGCTTGTTTGCCCTTACTAGAGAAAGCTCTATCTTAACACAACTACAACACTACTCGATATCTAACTAGAAAACCACTCACTTAGGAATGACTTACAAGAGTCATGACAACTCTATTAGAACCTCTCATTTTTTAAGTTTTCAGAGAAAACTCGAAAGAGAGATTTGATATTGTTACCTTACTTATAAAAATTGTTATAATTACTTAATCTATCAAAAATAATTAATAATCTACAAAATAATAATTATAATAAAAATTAATTGAGGATTTTATTTGTAATTTGTTACAATTTAACTTATTCTGATTTTGATTTTAAGACAAAGTAAACACATAAATGGTAATACAACTCATTATAATTACAATTCATATAGTTCAAGTAGATAACTATTCTAGTTCTAATTTCTCATTTCGATTCTAACTCATTATGTTCCTAAATAATGTTGATTCCTATTTAGTAAATGCACTATAAAATTGTAAATCACTCTATATTCAATTAGACCACTCTATATTATTTACAAGCTATTCATAACTATTATGAATTTTATATTGTATTCAAAATGAAGAAATTGAATCAAAATAATTTATTTGCTTGAACTATAGGAATCATAATTAGAATGGGTTGTATTACTATTTATGTATTTACTTTGTCTTAGGATCAAATTTAGAATCGGTCAAATTGTAACAAATTACTACAAAATCCTTAATTAATTTTTATCAAAATCATTATTTTGTATTTTGATTATTGTTATTGTTATTATTATTCAAAAATTAATTATTAATAATAATTATTGTTAATTATTATTAACAATTTCACTAAAACATTATTATTAATTATTGTTAATAGATTAATTAATTATAATACTTTTTATTCTTGTTGTTGTTAATAATAATAATAATAATCATCATCCATTTTAAAATTATAATTATACTTATAATTTTAATAAAATAGTTATTACAATTATAATCCATTTAATAATTGTTATATTTTTAATTAAATCAAGGATATTTTGAGAATTTAAAATTATAAAGGACAAATTGGTACTCTAAGAATTTTAATGAAATAAAACAGAGGGTAAGCGACTAAATGAAATTTTATAATGTAAAAAGTTTTATAATACTTATAACTAAATGATATATAATCAGGAGTATAAAGGGAGGAAAGATATTTTACAAAGCAACTGTAATTTACGTTAAATGTAACTTAAGCGGATGCTTCAACAAAGGTATTATTATTATTATCAGTATTTAATTTTTAAATCCATCCCGAGCTACAGCTCGGTGTACTTGTTCAATACTTCAATTGTGCTCTATTTTACTATATTCTTAGAACTTGAGTTAAAACTTGAAATTGTCACTCTTTTTGTAAAATTTAAGAGAGTGGGTTCGAATCTTAAGGAATTCTATATTTCATATTTGTCACGAGTAACAAAAAATAATAAAAAATAAGAAAATCTACAAATTGTAAATTGAGAATATGAGAAATTTGAAATTAGCTGCAAAATGATTTCATCCAGTCAAGATAAGACGGTGATCATTCAAGATAACGAATAGGTTCCTTTCAAGATTACAGCTGGACATCAGCTGGCAGATTTTTTTTTTTTTTTTTGGTCTTTTTGAGCTCTTGAGAAGAACAGGATTATAAACGACAAGAAGAATTTTTTCATTCAAGTTTATGTGGTGATAATTCAAGATAACATTCGGGCACGAGAGGGATGGTCAACAGGCAAATTACCATCACAATAAACGTGTCAAATAATTGCAGGTGCGCTCCGAAGAGAGGAAGAAACTCCAAATTATCGGATAATCATAGCAAAATGGTATTGCTTGCCTAGATCAGAAGGACTCTTGTATCAATTTTTTAGCTTCCCCAAATTCTGTTTCTGTACGCTGTAAGTATTTTTCATCCTCATTTTCTTGTATCCATTATGCGTTATATCACCATTTATTTTCATCTCGATATTTGGTTTCAATTAGATCACCGGAGGAAATAAGATGGGAAGACCACAGATCATCTCAAAGAGCACCGTCTGTGCAGCCATTCACAGGGAACCAAACCTTAGAATCGATTTAACTCCATGGGATCTTAGGCTCATTCAATTTGATACCATTCAGAAAGGACTTCTCTTCCGCAAACCTCCAAATGATAACACCGATACCAGCAGCTTGAACTTGATCCACCACCTCAAGACCTCCCTTTCACGTACGCTAGACTACTTTCCCGCACTTGCCGGTCGTCTAGCCACCATCGAGCATCGTGATGACAGCAACACAATTTCTGTTTACATAAATTGCAACAATGCCGGCGCAGAGTTTGTGCACGCCACGGCCGATGGAGTCTCTGTTGCAGATATCATTTCACCTGTTTATGTTCCTAATGAAATTGTTTACTCTTTTTTCCCACTAAATGGAGTAACAAACTGTCAGTGTATCTCCGAGGCCAAGCCGTTGCTTGGGGTTCAAGTGACAGAGCTTGTGGATGGAATCTTCATCGCTTGCACTATCAATCACTCCGTTGTTGACGGCACTTCCTTTTGGCATTTCTTCAATTCTTGGTCTGAAATCTCACGGGGCTCTGATTGTATTTCAAAACTTCCAGTTCTCGAACGTGGGTTTCTCTCTGAATCAGAATATTTCCCCATTCGCCTCCCTCTCTGGAGCATTGAACCTTCCGGAACTCACACTCCACCGCCTAATTTGCGACAAAGGGTTTTCCACTTTACGAAGAAAACATTGCAAAACTCAAAGCAAAAGCCAATGGTGAGATTGGTAGTACCAACAAGATCTCCTCTCTCCAAGCAATCCTTTCCCATATCTGGCGATCATTTACTCGTAATCGATCTCTTGATCCTGATGAAGAAGTTCTTTTCGTGTTAGGAATCGGAGTCAGACAAAGATTGCAACCGCCACTGCCACCAGAGTATTTTGGAAATGCAGCTCAGGGAGAGTTAGTGTCCATGAAAGCGAGATATCAACTTGAGCAAGGGCTTGGAAATGTAGCATTGAAAATGAATAAGTTCATCGCTGCATGCACAGACGAAAAGATAAAGAACTTCTTGGAATCTTGGAGAAAAAACCCTGAGATCCTAACATGGGATAGCCTGCCGATGAAGAATAATGCTTGCTTCGCAAGTAGCTCGCCGAGGTTCAATTTCTACGGTAACGATTTCGGGTGGGGAAGACCAATGGCAGTGAGGAGTGGTCCAGCGAACAAGGCTGATGGGAAGATCACCCTGTTTGCCGGAGTGGAAGAAGGGAGTGTGGACGTTGAAGCTTGCTTTTTGCCTGAGACACTGCAAGGTATGGGAAACGATACAGAATTCATGCAATTTGTATCTTAACTGTTAAAAATCTTCAGTGCTCTGGAGCTTTGCTCATCAACCATTATATCAATGAAAGCTTACTTTTAAATACATTTTTTATGAATTAATGTAGATCAAATTTAGTATCAAATGTTTATGTTTCTGATCAAATGATGTATTTTCATTGGTCATGTGAGAAATAAAAGAGATTCAACCGCAACTTGCGTCTACCAAACATTGACTTTCAGATTATTGGCGTGCCTTGGCAAAAGCCCAATTAGGATTTCAATTAAAATATATCTAATTTTGATATTTTAAAAATAAAGCCATGGTGAAAGAATTGACATAATATCAATATCACACCAATAGGTCAGTGACTTTTTTTTTTTTTTGGTTTTGGTATAATGTGAATGTAGACATAAAAGTGTTATATCGTTTATAGCAACTTGCTGATATAAACTTTGTAAATTATTTGAATGCTTAACATATTTCTTTTAATGTAATCAATGAAAATTTTAAAATCAGTCGAACACATTAATGACAAATAAAATTGTTTCATATTAAAAGTAAATCTCGATGACTTGATAATCCTGTGAAGAAGTTCCTTTGTACTATCGATAGGAGTTAGAATAAGATTGCAACCATCATTGCCGCCTGATGAATATTTCGGAGATGCAATTCTATAGAGCGAGAGATCAAATTGAATATGTGGCATTGCAGATGAGCAAGATCATCGCTATGCACACAGATGAAAATACAAGGGACTCCTTGGAGTCATGGAGAGAAAACCCTGCGGTCTTAACATGGGAAAACTAGAAGACGAAATCTTGTTGCTTTCCAAGTAGTTCGTCAAGGTTCAATGGCAATAAGAAGTGGTCCAGGGAATAAAGCTGATGGGAAGATCACTTTGTTTACAGGAGTGGAAGAAGGCAATGTCGACATTGGAGCTTGCTTTTTGCCTGAGACACAGCAGGGTATGGGACATGATACAGAGTTCAGGCCATCTATATGTTAACGTCTTTGGTGATCCAGAAACATTACTTTCTAATCATTCATTCATTCGTTTTCACATGTAAATGAATGGCATCATAAATAATTAAAAATACCCAAATGACAAAAAGTGAATTGATTACTATAACCATGCTTTATTTAGGCATCTCATGCAATAAATTATTTCATCCCAAAACTCAATTTAATAATTAATCCCATGAACATCTATCCATTAGAGCATGACAACAAAATTTCTGTTAGAAATGGCAAAAGGTCGGACCAAGCCCGAGCTCAACCCGATCAAAAAAATTTGAAACCCCACCCTAAATGAGTCCGACCATTACCCTATTGAAATAGTTTTCATAGAACTAATAATACCAAAGCCAAATAGCTAATGCCGACGGCATAACTTGTGCCTAGTTGAACATGTGCGTTGGTTGGGTGGCAGATGCAACAGGACAGCGACAAAGGACGGCTGGTTCACGTCGCAGCGTCGTGAAGCTGATTGCGATTAGAAATGGAGCAGACTGCAGGCAGCAGGCGAGAGCGAGACAACTGGAGAGCGGAGACAGTTCGTGGCTGATTGGATGGTTGTTGGCTGGTTGGCACGCAATGAATGGTCACTATGTTGGCTGATGGGACAACGGCTAAGTGGCTGACTTAGGGTTTTGTCACTAATAGCTTTTGTGTATTGTGAATATGTGTAAGTGTATATGGTATGTGATTTACTGAAGAGTGAAGCATGCATGTGTGTGTGACGCAGATGCATTGATCTATGTTGTGTGCGTGTGTGATGTTGTAATCTGTGCGTTTGTAAAAATTGTGTTAGTTTTTTTTAGTAAGGTCAGGTCAGTTTAAGCCCGATTTTTATTCAAAATTTGATTAGGCCTAAAAATTTTAACATAAACATGATTTAAGACTCAAATATTTTATTTAAAATGTAAAAAATTAGGATCGGGTCAGTCAGACCAAAAGTAAGATCAGTTCAAATTACCAAGACTAATTTATGTAATGGCATCCGTGGCAGAGCATAATAGCTGTAGAGAAATGAAAATTGAAAGGAAGGAGCTGGTAGCTTATAACTGTGGCTCAGGTTTTGCTTCAGAAAATTTTTGGCCCGGTCTAGCAAACCGGTCAGTACCTCACGAGCTTATTAAACCATCAAATTCAGGGCCCAGTTTGATGGGCCTAGTTGGTTGCTGTGTTCGGTTTTGTTAGTCTCGACAAATGATGGTCGTACCCTTGTAGGCAGTTTGCATCAGAGATTTATGATGATTGTTATGTGTGAATGAGTAATAGAAAACTCCATTTATTAACACAAAGAGTAACCCTTGTGCGGTTGTGCAGATAAAAAGAGAAAAGAGCAGTGGGTTATGTGAAATTAAAAGTAACATGTTGTAAACACGATTAGAAAACTCATGATTCACGCTATAAAAGCCTTTAACTCAACACCAAAGTATTCAGGGAACTACACTCATGGTTTGAATAGAAATGCACAACCATGGTTCTAATAACAATGGGTAAAATAAATTTAAGCTTTACGTCAATGATATTGTAAATCCATTCAACATATTTCATAAGGGAGAAAGGCAACATTTCATCTTGGTTGGCCATGACAAAGACTTGCAGCTCAGCTTGTTTCTTGCCCGTTAATTCAACCTTTTGTTCTTAGCTTCAATCGCAACAGCAAAATCAAGCTCCTCATTCACTGCACACACGCACACACACACAATTAGGAAAAAAGGAGAAAAAGAAAGACGGTGTATAATGGAGCTGCATTTTAAAAGAAATGTTTAGAAAACAGTCGAAAACCTCTACAGAATTCTTAGTATTTCTGTCAACACAAAACTTCTTCTTTTAAAGACATTTATGCCATAGCACAAAACCTTAGCCTACAAGATTTGTACACACAGAATGAAAAAGAACCAAGTAATTCATGAATCAAACACACAGACCAAAGAAAGCATAAGTAACATAAAAACGCACACGGAATTGGCACAGATGAACAAAGAACGAGTTGCAAGCTCTTTATTATTGAAAGAAACGAGCCCCAGATCACTTGATCTCCCCACCAGCTTTACAACGAGCTATCATATGCTTTCTAACACTCAAAGATTAACAAGTTACAGGCCTTAGAAACTGCTCGCGTAATCAGCTTTTTATATGCCTAGCTCGGTCAACGAAAGCCAAAAGCTGTTATCGTCAGCAAGCTCTTAACAGACTATACCGCCAAAACTAAAGCACTTGGAATTCCACTTAGTATTAGGTTCTAACAAAATGGTTTAGAAAAATTTGAAGCCCTTTCAGTGAAACTAGAGCTACTTGAATTCTTGACCCCACATTTACCTAATTAATTGAAAGTACACGTTTTATAATAAGACTCCTTGTGAAAGAAAAATCTTAGTAATGAAGAAGAATTGGGCAAAATTAATATATATATATAGAGAGAGAGAGAGAGAGAGCTTTGTATTATGCTTAAATTGAGATAAGTTATTACTTCCATTGACTAAACCATTTGTAACCATTTGTTAGTGATGATTAAATGGTCGATAATTGTTGTTTAGTGGTAAGAAACTGTGGATCTGATATGAAATTATGAATCTTACCCTTTAAGCACATGGACTAATCTGAAAATTTCTCAAACATGATAGAGACACAATAAAAGTATATAAAGTTCTAGCTTGGACTAAATTGAAATAGTTTCAAAAAAATTATCTATCTCGTAACTTAATATACCATTTCTACTAAACAATATTCAAACTTGCTATTTTGCGTGTTTCTGTGCGTTCTTTTGTGCATATATCATTATTGTGAAACAAACGCTTCCATTATTAATTATATTGGGTACAAATGAGAGCATACTTTGTTATATTTATAATAAGAGAGTGAGTTGATGAATTCTAATTAGAGATGATAACTAACCTTTTCTTCCTATTGTACCTCGCAATTTAGGTTTCTATTTATCAACAAACGATGGTCCAATCAAAAAATATTTTCACCAAAGATAGGGGCCTTCATTGAAATTTATCTTATTTTTGTTTCATTTATGTTGCGGTCCCTCAAGATTATTCTATTTATATTAATATGATAATATCCCTTCAAATTTATTATCTCTTTATTGTGGCCGCAATTGAACTAAAATCTTAATTCAACCACTAGCGACTAATAAGTGATGGTGATTAAAAAGATAAGTTTTAAAGAATAAATTTTATGAACAAAAAGAGGACTTTTTTTAAGACTCATAAAACGTAATAATGATGTGGAAATTTAGATGGCCCAATCAACGTCCATTATTTTATTAACAAAAATGATAGTTTAGGGTTAAATTACAAGGAAATCAACGTGGGTTCAATTATAAGCAACATTCAGGCTCTAGTGCATTAATCAATGATTTATACATTTATGAAACAAGTTATTGTTGTAAAATTAATTTTAATTTTTTTATAAGCTATGTATGATAAAATCTATATAAATATATTAATTGGACCACACCTAAAATAAATTTATCTTCAACACTTTTTTATTCTTATCAAAATTCCAACTCATCAGATCTCATCAGAATATTATGTTGATTCATCACGAAATTGCAAGATATTTTTGTGGATAAAAAATACATAGATATCCCCATTACGTGATTTTATCTGCATTTCAATTATATTTTGCTATAAATTGATTACGTAATCCAACTCTATTGACTTTATCTTTTTACCTATTACAAATCTAATTGAATTTAATTAAAGATAAGACACAATAAGATTCATTTTTTTATATATGGAAACCTATTGAAAGAGATTTGACTATCACCCAAAAGGAAATCAAACTTCTAAATTGTAATCAAAGAAATATTGTAGACAATACACACCCTAATTAAGTTTGAATAATAGCACTTCATTTTCTAGGGACCTTCTAGTAAGTCACTCAAAAGGTCAAAGTATATCACAACTTGCATTATTCATATATCCCATATAATTCCTACATTCTCTTTCAAAATCCACCTTATGCATGGGCATTTCGGTCAATAAAACTAGGTTGTCATTAGCCTAGCAGCACATACCTACACAGCATGTTGAAAAAGAAAAACACACACATTCATTGCCAATAATTATACAAAATCATAACACATAAATTAATAAATCCCACTAAAAATACCAATTACAAATCTCACTTTCTCTCTTTCTTTTCTTTCAATCTAAGCCTTCCCAGCTATTTAAAAACCTCAATACCCCATTTCATAAATCTGATCAAACTCTGTTACTCTCCAAACCAAACCAGAACCCAAAAAAAAAAAAAAATGACCTCAGTTTGCATATCAAACTGTGTAAATGACACGCGTGACCCACGTGTTCCGGTGAGAGCGACGTACGTGAACCTCTACAAGTGGCCGGAATCCGACGCTGAGTTTGTCCGGTCGAGATCACGCGGGATACACGTGCATGGCCACCACCCTAGAGTTGTGGACAGCATCTCATGCAGGCAAATGTATCTGAGAAGCTACACCTTCTCAAGAGAAGAGGATAATGTGGACGAGAAAACGGCAATGTGTTTCGGCAGAAGCAAAGAGAAGAAGGCGGCGGCGGCGACGTCTGATAATGATAATAATAATAACAACGGGAAGAGGAAGAAGAAGAAGAAGAAGGAGAAGAAAGATCATCATCGACGTAAAAGAAAGTGTTTAAGGAAAATTTCATGCGCTGCCTTGTTCAGGATTTTTCACAGGTTGTTATCTTGTACTGCTAGTGTAGATGTTGTTGATGGAATTTAAAATGATGAAATTACTATCATAATTGATTATGTTTTTTTTCCTTTTATTTATATTTAAGAGATTTGTGTTTCTAATTAATGGGTGTTTTTATTCTACTTTAATTTTTCTTTTTTTTGGATGTAATGTGCAAGACGTTTTTGTATATTTGCATGTTTCGTGGTTAGAGAGATACAAGTAACCGTTGTTTAATTTTGCTCTTTGATTATGGAGAATAATAATATTATTATCGCATTAAGTTCTTGGACTAGGATTTAGTACTGATATGATTTTATGCTAATATTTTACAATGTTATGATCGAAAATTGTTGGATAACATGTATGAAATTAACTCTTATCTGTAAATTGTTATAAATACAGACGGGGCACGAGAACTTTAAAAGATAAACACAGTAAAAATCAAGAATTTTTGGAAGTTAATTAACAGATTCAAATAGGTTTTAACAGATTCAAATAGGTTTATGGGATGAGAGTCAGCAATGATGTAAAAGAATAGTGTCTTTCAAAAAGTAATGTGACAGTAGTCTTTGAGCTAATTGATGATACTAACTAACCCTTTTTGACCAGGAGTATATATATAATTTAATATTGTGGTCAATTTGTAGATTTACTTTTACCAAGAGTAACCAGCCTGTAATGTTCATATAAGTCGTGCCAGATTAATCTGTACAAAGAATCCAGGGGCTTAAATTTTGTAATTAGCGATTAGGATTGGCCCTGGAAGACTATTGTGTGGATCTTTTTGGCCCCCTGGTGAAAGTGACAGTTCTGCATTTCATCAATAAGACAGATATGGAGAATTTGTACTGCATAGGATTCTCTTCAACTTAAAAAAGGAATAAAAATGGTGGGTCAAAGAAATATTTGTTTTTTTTCTGATTGAAAAGCCTATTGTTACGGCAAAATTGCCCATCAGAGATGATGCTAACTTGTTCGACGTTATTCACATTTACACTCACTGTTGCCTGCTGTAAAATTTCGTTATAAGAGACAAGCTTGATTCATACTATACACAATTTACAGAAGTGCTTTTGCTTTTAGCTTTTCACTAGAAAGTCATTACTGCTCTAAGCTCTTCGTCACAAGATGTAAACGTAATAAAAACCCTGTTTAAAATTTCTGTTCCCAATTATCATAAGCACTTTAAGTTTTTCCCAGCAAGCTTTAAGGTAAAAGTAAGTTTGGTGCGGGTTTCATTGCAGCTGGCAATTATCAAAGCATGTTTAATTTATAGCTAATTTAACAAGTAGCAGCAGCTGGTGCCCCTTGCTCGTCGCTCAACTGGCTGCGGGGGGGCATTAAAGGGCAAGTGGGGGTAGTTGCCACCGCTAAGTCTACAATTTCTAAAAGATATTTTCTTTTTAAGTCGGTTAAATTATAGATTTGTCTCTATTGGATTAATGATATACATTAACTTAGGTTTAAAATATATTAAAAACATTTTAGATTTAAAATTTATTTTAAAAATCACACAAATATTTACACATAGAAATAGGCGATGCCACGTTAAGATTCGGAGGGACTCAAGCCTGGCTTTTCAAAATTTACAAATTTAATTTAATATTTATCTCATTTATCATAAAAGTTTCTATTAAAATTTAAAAATAACTAAAATATTAAGTATTTATCTTTAACTTTCAACCCACAAAGAAATTATTATTTTGAGATTCGTTGCACCCCAACTCTCCTCACACAAAAAAAATAGAAATTATTTTATCTTATTGAGTTTATCAAAATGAGTTTTCTTTAATGAATCTTAGAACACTTAAAATTTAATTTGATAGTTACATTACATAGGTGAGTCCTAATAACAAATTTTTAAAATTGAAAAAGATTGATAGGCTAACAAGAAACATAGTTGATACTTAAAAAAATAAATTGTATTCATTAATTTATTTATTGATAATATTAGCATTGATTTTACTAGTTGTCATGACTACAGTAATAAAATGTATTTTCAACCATGAATTTTGTGAAAAATCGTCTGTGAAATTAGATTAGAGATTAATAATTGTGTAATATTATTGTTGCATATGTAGAAAAAGATTTATTTTGTATTCTTAATGATAAATTTATTCTTTAATGTTTTTAACATATAAAAATACCTGGAGATCAATTATAAACGTATTGAATATATTAATGAATTTTTATTTTTAGTATTTGTTACTTGTTTAACTTTTTTAAAATACATTATTATTTAAACTTAGTCTATTTTAAGTTAAATTTCTTGCACCGCCGCACACATGCACACATATATATAGTTTTGATATTTTATTTATTTGTTTCTTATTTATATTTTATATAAATCATAAATTTTTATTTCCGCTGGATTGATTTTCTGACTACATCACTATCTGTGAATGAAGTTTCTTATCCTTATCCAAGCTTTAAAAAGGAGGGAAAAAAAATTAACTAGTAGCAGCTAGAAGAAATGGGCCAAATTCATGAAAGAGAGGAGTCTGGATGACAACTATTCCTCGGCCACGAATTAGAAGAAAAAATAAAATATAAAAGCGATAATCATAACAGCCACCAAACGTATAGGCTTTTTCCGATGCTTGTGTTCTAAGGAAACAACTATCATTACCCACAGCATATAAGGATATATATGGGCCATTAATTTCATTTCAACAAAGGCTACTCGAAGAGTGTAATCATCTCTATGAGATGCAAATTTCAGAGCGCGCGCACACACACACATATATATATATATATATATATGATTATATATAGTGGTAGTGGCGGCATTCTATTCTGCCAAGGGCCAAGGTTTACATGTTACTCATGATCAAGCTCCATTATTTCCAAGAAAACATCATTATGAGGAAAGCATCAATTAAGCTGAAAAAGATCGCAAGCTTTCTACGTCTAGTTTTCAGGAATCATCCACATGTATTAACGGATGCATTTGTATCTAATTTCCTGTATTAAAAGAAAAAAGTTTGGGATTCGAACTCGGTTCACATAGAAAGAAAGAGAAAAGAATTAGACTACTATTAAACTAAATAATAATAATTAAAAAAAATCTTATCTGCTAATTTTCCTCTCATTTTTTTCATCTGGCGTTACTTGTAAAAACTTCAAAACGGTATTGATATTTTTAAAGCTAAATCATCCAATACACTTTGTAGAACATCCTCACTTCTTGTAAAAGAAGAGTTTAGCTAATAATGGATTTGGACTTGTTGGTGTTCAAAGCTTTGTGCTCAAGTTTGTTATATATATAGGAGTTTTCTGGTTCGAAATTTTAAAGTACAGTAAAAGTTCGAAAAATTTTTAAAATAGTACGGTTTTAAAGTATTATAAAATTAACACTTTAAAACCACAAAATTTTAAATTTTTTTCAAATTTTCTGCATTTTAAAATCCTGTATTAAAAAAATTCTATATATATGTATGTATATATGTTTGTATGTATACATATATATACATACATACACTGTTATAAAAGTATACATGGCATGAAAATGGTCCACTGAATGCTTATCGGAAAGTCTTTAATAATTCACTATATACAACTCAAATCTTGAACTTTCTTCTTAATGGATTTTAAAACTATTTGGCAAACCATATGACCTGGACGGTGTTTCATATATGTAAAGGAGAGAATTACAACATTAGAGTTGTTTGTGGAGATTGAATGGTATAAGAAAAAGTAATGCGATGCCTTTAAGTTATTTAATGGGGTATGTTTAGGGAAGGGATTTAAAGTATATAGTAGAACCAATGGTAAAACTAACATTATTTTTTTGGGTGGGCTATATCTTTTTAAAAAATAAAATTTACTTCTCAAAAATTTATTTTATACAAACGAAATTAAACAGATTACATAAGTAAAAATCTAACCAAAAAATTATAAAAATACAATATAAAAAAGAAAAATATTATCAAATATTATTTTTATTTTTTATTAATATTAATAAGGTAAATTTATAAATTATAATTATTTTTTTTTTCAAAAAGCTAACCCGGGCTACAGCTCGCGTTAGCCTACCTTGAGCTTCGCCTCTTACTAGAACAAAAAAGTATTAGTAGCACCACTTGTTAAAAGCAATGTTGTAAGATAAACATACATGGATATAAGTTTAGGGTTATGTAGATCCTAAGAGACAAGGATAATTTAAATAGAGGCTTGTGACACAACTTAAAAGTAATTTTAAACTCCCAAGTGTAAGAGTGTCATGTTGTATTATAACTCGGTGAATCCGAGGTCGATTCACAGAGAAAAGATTTAATTTGTTTATTTTATTTTATCTAAAAATTTAAAATAAAACTTAAATATAAACAACTTAATTTAAATAAAACTATGAAATTGAACTAGTTAGGGTTGTGGATAAACTCTTAGTAGTAAATAAAACTTAATAAATTCTTTTTGCCATTTTTTTAGATTTATTATCCAAAAGATTAATTATATAAATTATTAATATTTTCTCTTTAATTTTATGATGGATTAAGTATTTATTGTGCCAAATTTAATTTGTCTACAATAAGTCAAAATACCATTTTACCATACCTTATATTAAGATATTGAGAATTTATTGTGCCAAACTCTCTTGTTGTCTACAATAAATCAAAATTTCAAAATATAAAATATGTATAAAATTAAATAGAAAATAATTTAATTTATAAAATTAAAAATAGAATTTGATTAAATCATATTTATTTCCTAAGAGTTTCACCTCACCATAACTACTATTATTTAATTAAGCATAATTGAAATAAAAATAATTATTAAAATTAAATTACTTATAATTAAAAGTAATAAAAACAACTAAAATTGAAAAT
Source organism: Citrus glauca (assembly GCA_029633175.1). Lineage (NCBI taxonomy): Eukaryota > Viridiplantae > Streptophyta > Magnoliopsida > Sapindales > Rutaceae > Citrus > Citrus glauca. The sequence goes on from JAQOOD010000006.1 coordinate 1,792,257, forward strand.
AAAACTAAATTTATTTATAAAAATAATTATACAAAACATTAAAAACACACCTAAAAAACAAGATTACAGGGAGATGGAGAGAATTTAAGAAGAAGAGAGATGTAGAGAGATAATTAAAAACATAAAAAGGAGGGTATGTTTAGAGAAAAATAAATTCATAATTCAGTATTTTGCGGTCCATCATAAGTTTCATGCATGCGCTCCTCACAACCATTAGATCAAGATCTAATGTTTGTCAAACTTCAAAAGTCAACATCACATGTTGTATCGTTTGACTCGTTTGATTTGGCCAAAGAACGGTTGAGATTTGGCGAGTTAATGGGTGGATCAGGTCGACCCGAATACAAGGATTCGGATCCTACAACTTGTTTCACCAACTATTGCCACGTGGCACAATCATGGCCATTGAATCATGAACGATTGAGATTTAGTCAAAATTGACAGCTATCCCATGCACTCAAATCTATTGTAAGCTCATTTCATCATCCAATCAGTGCTTTGTCAACAAAAAAAAGTCAACTCTTTTTACACGAGCCCAATTTTAAGCTAATCTTGATTGGTCTTAAAGTTTTCGGACCTCCAGAATCCAAGTTTAACCTCCGTTTATCTATTTGGAGCCTCGAATTGAGTGAAATTAATATTTTACCTAATAAACCACAAAAATACATAAAATTAGATATATTTAATACATAATTAATAATTCCTAATATATTGTATAAATAAAAAAATAAATGATGACATAAGCATAAAATGACATTATTACTGCTTGAGAATTAAACAATTTTTAACATTAATCAACTTGAGACACAATTTTTAGCAGTATGACTGAAAGCTTCGAAATCTCAGACGTGGCGAAGACCCTAATTTCAGAGAGGCTTTTTCTTTGTCGTTTAGGAAGGCTAGAATGACCAAGAAAGTACGGTTTCGTGATGAGGAAAAAGACGGTGACAATTCTAAGTATATCTCGTACAAAGAAACTCTTGTGAATTCTTTGCAAGCAATGGAGAATGGTATTTGAGGAAGAGCAGTGGATTGGGAGTTTGAGGAAGGATATATGATTGCGAACAATGATGGACCTATGCCATCAATCACTTTTCCAGCTAGGGTTCATGAAAAGTTGAGTGAATCGTGGAAGAGCTCAGTTGTTGTTAAGCTGCTTGGCTGAACAATTAGATACATAACTCTATGTACAAGGTTGAATGTAATATGGAAAGCAACCTTGAGCTACTCAGTGATTGATTTAGATAACAATTACTTTCTGGTTCATTTTCGCTTTGCTGGTGATGCTATTGATGCTCTAACTAAGGGCCTTTGGCTTATAATGGGTCATTAATTAAGGTATATTTAGGATTGAGGTGTTGTAGCTTTTAAGCTGCAACTGCTGTAGAAAAAAAGCTATAATTATGAAACAAAAGTTAGTAGTATATAGTAAATATAAACTTTAAATAATAATTTCTAAGCTATAAGTGAAAAGATACATTAATATAACTTTCAAGCTACAGTAACTAGTGTTTACCAAACACTTTAGTGCTGTATTGTGAAAGCTACAGCTGCCCCACCTCAATTCCAAATGCACCCTTAACAGTGTAGCCATGGACACCCTCTTTTGATTTCACTAACCCGGTTTTTGATCAAGTTAATGTATGGATCCATTTACATGGCCTTACTGTTCATCTTTATAATTAAAAAATTCTCAGAAGCTTGGACAGTTGGTGGGTACTGTGATCAAAATTAACTTGAATACAACCTCCTCTATTCGTGGTAGATTTGCCTGAATTGTAGTTAACATCTCTTTGACTACACCATTAGTATCACAATTTGAGTTGGATGAGAAGATTCAAAAGGTGGAGTATAAGGGATTGCCAGTTATTTGTTTTACTTGTGAAAGATACGAACATAATAACAATACTTGTAAGGAATCTGGTACAACAAAAAATTCTGAGAATGTTGTCCAGCCTCAACCTGATGTGCAATGTTAGAAGGTCCTTGCCCAACAGGAAGTTGGTCGTGATGATGTTAATATTGTAGAGTATTTTGGACCTTGGATGATTGCAACTAGAAAATGAAGAAAACCTAATAGTGGTAAGGAAAATATATCAGTGACTCAAACCGAAACCGTGAGCTTATTGGGGTCGGTGCCTCAAGGTTCCAAATCTTAACTCACGTTTCAGATGAACGTGTAAATCCTAGCATGCAACTCCCAAAAATACCACTTCCACCTCACGTTAACCACTTATACCCATCTTGAACTCGACCTTTACCTCCAATAATGATATCATAACAAAGACTCCTGCACAGCATAACCAACATATCAAAGTTGTTGCTACAAAGTCTTAAAATAGAAAACCAACTACCTCAATAAACCCTACCTAAAATCCCTTTCAGTCGAATGCTCTTCACATAAGAGAGAAGGGTATAGAGTCCCCACCCCAGTTTGAATTTCACGTCATATTCCACAATTTGGCCCTAGTACTTAACAAGTTTTCCCTTTAGCTACCACATTGGACCTAACTAAGCATACTTTGGTTTTTTGTTCTCCTCAAACCCTTTCTAATGGGGATGTGAGGGATGTGGTCATTGAGCATAGAGATCGGCAAGGTCTGGACCCTCAACATTTGGTTGACCCTCTAAATGTTCATAATACCTCTCGTGTGAATAAAGTTGAGAATGCTTATATACATCATGTCGTGCTTGTGAGTGGAGTTGATGGGGCTGGGATATCTAACAACGAAGATTCGATGGTTTAAAAAATACTTTTGGCGTTAATGGCTGATGTCAATGATCAGCAACATTAAGGTTTTTGTCCTCTTTAGTTTGATTATTTTTATGTGGATTAGCATTTTGTATTGGAATGTCCAAAGGGCGGCCTCGTTTACTTTTAGACGCTCGTTTAATATAGTTGTTAAAAATTATAACCCTTCTCTAGTGGTTTTAATGGAACCTCTTGTTAGTGGGATTACAGCAGATGAGTTTATTAAAAAAAGTGATTTTGATAATTCTCATCGAGTTGAAGGGGTTTCACTGGAATAATTTGGCTCTTTTGGTGAAATTTTATAGAGGTGGAGATTTTGTTTAATCATGGGCAATTTATTCATTTCAGAATTTGTATGAATAATGTCTTTATGCCTTGGGCAATGGTTGTTTATACTAGCCCAAATCTAATGTTGCGGAGATAGCTATGGAATCATATCGATAGCCTTGCTCTTTCAGTTCAAGGACTTTGGTTGATTGGCAGGGATTTTAAGTATATTTTGTATGCTTCTAAAAGGCAGGGGGCATTGTAAGGCGCTCTGGAGTGTGTGGCTTATTTCGACAGTGGTTTGATGGGCATCAAATATTTGATTTAAAGTTTAAAGGTCCACGGTTTACCTGGTCATGTGGAACTCTTCTTAAATGTCTTGACAGGGCCTTATATAATAATGATTGGTTATTGAATTTCTCAAATAATTTTGTTCTCCATCATCCGAAGGTTGCCTCATATCACAGGCCGGTGCTAGTTTGGTTTAAGGGAGCTGATTCCAAACATCAAGTTAACAAGCCTTTCCGATTTTTGGCATCCTGGTTAAACACATTTGTAAAGTAGGCGTGGGATCCTAATGTTCATTAAAATGATGTGGCCTTTCAGTTTGTCCATGCGGTTCAAGGTTGGAATTAGGATGTTTTTGGGAATATTTTTCAGCGCAAACAAAGGCTAATAACTCGGATTAATAGTATTCAAGCAGCCTTAGAGAATTATAGTTCTAGAGGGCTGATTCGATTAGAGGCATGATTACGTAGTGAGTTAGAAATGATGATGGCTCAGAAAGAGATTCTTTAGTTGCAGAAATCCAAAAAAGATTAGCTCCTGCATAGGGACAAAAATACTAATATCTTTCATAAAAAAACCATTACTAGAAGGAGGGAAAATAGAATTGAGGCCATCCAGGATAATTCGGGGAATTGGTTGTACAATAAAGAAGAAATCCATAGCCATTTAGTTGGTTATTTTTATTCCTTATTAAAAATTAAAGCTGAAATTTATTAAGTTTATCATGTTCCGAATTATTTTCTAGTCTTGGATGCTAATGATCTTGATTGTGCTGCTGACCCGATTTTAGAAGAGGAAATTAGAAGAGTTGTTTTTAGCATGAAGTCTCTTAAGGCTCTAGGTATTGATGGTCTGCATACTATTTTTTATCAGTCTTAATGGCAACTTATTGGACCTTTATTCTGTAAGTTTATTGCTAACATTTTTAATACTGGCAAAATCCCTCAAGAAGTCAACACTACTCTTCTGGTGTTGATTCCCAAAGTAGAGCATCTTACTAGTTTAAAAATGTTCAGGCCTATCAGCTTATGCACAGTTGCCTATAAGACAGTGACTAAAATAATTGCCAATCGCTTGCAAGCCTTAATGCCTGACCTTATAGGCCCTCAACAGACAACTCTGTTCCCAACTGCACATTGTAGACAATATAGTTATTGCTCAGGAAGTAATTCATTCCATGCTTAGGAAAACTGGAAAGAAATGGTTCATGGCCATCAAGTGATCTCGAGAAGGTGTGTAATCAGCTTAACTAGTCTTTTATTTTTTTATACTCTTCAACAGACTAGTCTCCCGATTCATTTATCTAGGCTCATCATGGAATATATAACTTCAGTTAGCATGAACATTTTGTGGAATGGTGAGGTTACATAAGAATTTTTTCCTGGGAGAGGTATCCGTCAGGGAGACCAACTTTCTCCTTATATTTTTGTTCTATGAATTGACCATTTGAGCCATAGTATAACCCAAGGAGTGGCGAATGGAAACTGGAAGCTAATTTGGCTAGCCAAACATGGAACGTCTCTAACCCATTTATTTTTGCATATGACTTTCTTTTATTTTCATAAGCTTCGATTAATCAAGGTTATACTATTGATGCAGTTCTGGAGAATTATTGTCGGAGTAATGAAGCAAAGGTCAATAAATCGAAAACCAAAGTCTTTTTCCGAAGAATTTTCTATCTATAGATGCACAACTCATCGGTGATGCCTTGGGTTTTTCAGCTAGAGATGATTTGGGCTGCTACCTTGGAATGCCTTTACTTTATTCGCGAGTGAATAAAACTACTTATCAATCTATTTTAGACAAGATGGACATGCGGCTCACTGGCTAGAATGCGACTCACTTATCTTTTGCTGGTTGAGTCACTTTAGCTCAATCTGTGTTGCAAGCTATGCCTATCTACGCTATGAAAATGACATTACTTCTTTCCCCGGTGTGTCATAAAATTGATAAATCTTGTCATCATTTTATTTGGGACGAAAAGTTGAAAATTCACAAAATAAGTATAGTAGGTTGGGATAAAATATGTTTGCTAAAAAACCATGGTGGCCTAGGGTTTAAAAATTTAGATGTGATGAACCATGCTTTGTTGATGAAGCTAATTACGAAATTGTTTCTAGCTCGGATAAATTGTCGGGTGAAGGTTCTTTGTTCTAAATACGGTGTGGACCTTAGTAGCTTACCGCTTTCCCTTTATGACAAACAGGTCAAGAATCTAGATGGCTATTAGGAAAACGTGGTCAGCAACCGGGCATGGAGCTTGCTGGTTCGTGTGTAATGGTGCTGGAATTCGGTTCTGGCTAGACTACTGGGTAACGAAACATGACCCTTTGATCAGCTTAGCCCTTTAAATGATCCCTCCTGATTCTATTAATGCCACTATGAGTGAGTTTACTAACGAACATAGTGGTTGGACATGGTCGAGTTTTAAACACTTGCTGCCCAATTTCATTCTCATGCAAATTGTTTTGGTCATGCCTCCTACTTCCCATCTTGGTCCTGATAAAATTTATTGGTGTTTTTATCCAAGAGGTGTGTTCACTGTTCGATCAGCCTATGACTCTCTTTGTCATCAAAACCTAGCCACTCAATATAAAGCTTGGAACTTACCATGGTCTTGGAAGGGGCCTCAATTTATCCGTCTCTTTCTATGGCAGATTCTGTATAGTAAATTGAAGACTCACAGTGAGCTTTCTAGGTGATATGTTCTCGTTTCTGATGTTTGTGCTAGGTGTGGGGATTTGGTTGAGGATATTCTTCATGTTTTGAGAGATTGCCGCTATATTAAGAGGTCTTGGCTTCGGCTTGTCCCGGATTGTAATCATTACACTTTCTTTCACTTTAATTTATGTGATTGGATTGTTGTTAACTTACAAAATAAGTGGAAGATTGTTTCTACTCTTCCTTGGGATTGTATTTTTGGAGTGGTTGTTTAGAGGTTGTGGTTTTGGTGGAATCACTTTCTCATTGCTAGGAAATTGGTGGATAGCAAAACAATTTATTTGGATACTATGGCCAGAGCTAATGAAATTCATAGGATGAATAATTCTCACATTAGTCAACAACCATGGCAAAAGGAGATTTTTATTAGTTGGTTGCCTCCTCCATGACCATGGTGCAAATTGAACATGGATGGCTCTTGTAAAAATATAGGGGATGTAGGAGCTGGTGGTGTTATTCGAAACTCTGTTGGCCACTGAGTCTCCAGTTTTTGTATGAAAATTGGGGAAAGTTCAGCGACTATGGCTGAGCTTTGGGGTCTGTATCAAGGCTTAACCCTTGCCTGGAATGCTGGCATAAAACATTTTTTGGTGGAAAAGGACAGCCTTTGTGTTACTTTGATGATCTCTAAGCAGGTGGTTTTGCCTAATGCTTTCTATGCTTTAGTTGTTGCTATATGAGATTATTAAGCTAAAACTGCCAGATTTCTATCACTCACATCTTTCGTGAAGTGAATTCAGCTGTGGACTTTATGGCTAATATGACTTATTCAGTTCTTTATGGTTTACATTTATTCTCTAACCCACCTGTAGCTATTTATTCTATTATTTCGCAAGACATGTTTGGGGTTACTCAACTCCATCTTTTTTTGTCTAGCTCGATCTAATAAACCCCCTTTAATAAAAAAAAAATAGAGGCTTGTAAAAAATTAATAATTAAACGTAGGGCTATATTTGGAAACTGGAGTAAGTGTAGGAATAAACTAAATTTTAGGACAAAATATTTATCTCATTTTGGCATGCGTACTTCGATTAAATTAAGCAGAACTGATGGATTGAACTAAATTCAAATTAGTCCTAAAATCAAAGGATTAAAAATCCCAATTTTCGCAAAATTTACCTATAATCAGACTGAGAAAAATATTTTGACCATTTATAACAATAATCTTTTTTTTGTTTAATACTTAGAATTTATTTATTTATTTATATCGCATTTATGACGTCTTATTTGTTTATTTTTATTAATATTTTATGTTCAAATAATTTTATATCATGTTTATTAGCAAAATAATTATCAAGAAACACGTCATTTATAAGCCGATTGATTGCATAGTATTTTGCGTTTGAAGAATGAAAGATGGTTATTACGTACCGAATCAACCTTCACTCGCTAGTGTTTGATTCCGCTTGACGGGAAAAATGGGCCTAGAAGGATCACTTATATTCAATTTTACTGAATAAACTCTCACTCATACACTATTGCATTAGTTTTCAATAGAGATGGCAAATAAATTATCAGGTCATGTTGATATCGTGTCAAATTTAAACTGATCCAAATATAATCTATTAAATAATCATATCAAAATAATTTATATGAAAAATACATATATTATCTTATAATTTACTTAATATCTAAATATTTAATAAAATTTACATTAAACTTTGCACTTTACACACACACATATATAGTTTTGTTCCAATTTGAGACTCCCAGATTAGAATAGCATTTCTCGCCGGGATGCACATGGTGGACTCCACTCCACCATGTGCAGCCACCACCCTTCCCGCATTGGAACAACCTCCTACACACATACCTCACAATATTACATTTACACTACTAAAATTTTAAATGTATATACAATTTTGTAAATGAAACACTATATATATATATTCATCTTTTTTTTAAAAAAAAATCATATCTAATATTTGAGTTGTTGACAGCAAGAACCTACAACATAATTTCAAATAAAATATATAATCATGTTACTAATTGAATAAATAAGTCAAAAACTTTAACTCTTAACTCGAAAAAAAAAATTACATCAATTCAGACCCGATTTATTTAATAATCATGTCAAATTTAATGATTTATATCCATTTATTCATATCGGAAAATCAAGTTGTGTCAAATTTTGTTAGCTCCAATTTTGAGCATTCAAATATCTCCCAATCCTAGGCGTTGAGCAATTTGGCAGGATTTCAAGACAATGGAAGTTAATTCTACAATACTCATGTACCATCAAATTAAAATTCGAGAAAGGGAAAAAAACAACAGAAATTTTGGATGAGAGGCAAGCGCAGTACTGATGTGATTCCAAACATACATGGATATGAAAGGTTAAAAATTGAGTTATGACAGGTCTTACAAGATGCACTGCCGGCTCCATCCGGTATCAAAATGAAAATCTACAAAGACCGGCGCTAAAAGAGACATCTATGGTGATATTTTAGACATTGAAACTCATGATGCAGTTTCTTCTGATTAATGAACATGAAAAACGGCACCATCGTTCATGATTCCAACGGAAACAACAAATTTAACCACATCAGCGCGAGGGTGCTCCTAACTTTGCCAAAAACTCATTTAATTGGAAAACAAAAGAAACAGAATTCATGCTTCACATGCAAAGATGAAATAGAGATCAAACAAATTAAATGATTATTTAAATCAACATAGATGCCTTTCAGCTCAGCTAAACTCCTTGTATAACATTTGACACAATACCAAACTGAAATAGTCTTCAAATTTATATATTCTAGGTGTCAAAATAGCAAAAAAGGGATAATGGCCCCAGAGTTGGGTAAAAGAATTAGACTTACCCCTAAGCTCACCTGACCAATGTATAGGCATCACTATCCAAAGACAGTCGAAAATCAGGAGCCCCTTGCATCCCTATATAGATTGCAAGGCCTCCAAGAGCCTAACTAGGAATAACAAATCCAGATGCGCATAATCACTAGAAAGAAAACCTTCAAAAAGTAAGCGAATCGCCCTCTGGCTAAAACGAAATCGTGGCCTAGTTTCAAAAAATATGAAGATACTCGAAGCAAAGGAGCTCTGCAAAAGATATAGAAGTTCTAAAAGGGTGTATCAGGCGTGGCTTCCTCATATATCAAATAGTAAACTTGCAACTTAATGTACAAGCTAGCTCAGTGCCAGGAAAACAGGGAGAACCTTCAGTAGAGGCAAAATGTTGTTTTAAGGTAAATCCAATAAGCAATCAGCAACAGGGCCTTGATAACACACAACTGAGACCCATTGGGAAGTAGTCAATGTTCTGACAGCCAAAACCTCAACTAACCAACAGAGCCCCCTTTACACTTATGGTTTTAAGAATAATTTATTTCTCGCATCAGCAAGATGTTTTTCACACTTGAGCTAAACAGTGACACATGATGCACCCTCTAAATTTGAAGGACATGTAATTACAATCAAGATCATTATTTTGGGAGGAGAATACTCATTGGAATCTCTAGCCAGACAAAGTAACAAATAGTGAGGTGAGATTCTCATGGTCAAAACAACTAATGAAGCTTCAAGTCAGATTATTAACATAAGTAAACCTCACTTCCAGATTAAAATCTCAATAAAACAAAATTTCAAGCTCAATAAGGCAATTGTATTCCAAATTGGCAACTAGGCCTTCCTTTTTCTAGAGTAATTCATTTCCCCAAATATACACATATAAAGACCAAACTTAATGTTATCATATATAAAAAAGATCACAGCTTACTGGTATTAGAATTGCACATCATGAAGAAAACATGTGTGCGGACACGCCCTACTAGTAGGCTAACCTAATAACAAACAAAGTACCATTCCCATCTCCCCCAAATAGTCAAGTGATACAGGTCAACAAGATGGTAAAAGTAATGCAAATGATAAATTAAATACCTTTGTACCCACATTTTCACTCCACATATATTAAGTTACAGCACAAAGCTTTTCTTCAGTTAGCCAACAAAAATGTGCGTAGAAGAACTTCAAAGAAGACTAATCAAAAAGAGATGTAAAAAGATCAGTTATATCAAATAATACTTATTAGGTGAAACTGTTGTTGAAACAGAGTGGTAACTTTGATGACAATTAAGATATTACCTTAATGGTGAAGGGGATGGAAGGGAAGGAAAGAAAGACAACTTCTAATCCATGACTTCGCCGATATTTGACCCATTCAATTTCAGGCATAAGAAATCACACACTTGTGCAAATGCATGCTTGTCAATTCCAATATGCTCTCATTGCCAAGTAACCATTTAGTTTTTAACGCCTATTTCATTTCAATCTATTCTCACTAAGAGCTCTTTGCCAATTTTTATTATCATAAACTACCACTACATCGGATGTAAAATAATATAACACACTTTATCCTCCAAACTAACTAACGAGAATAAAATCTGCATAACATTTGAACTAACAAATAATAATACTGCATGCTTACTTTTCCAACTCAACAGCAATTAACAACAAAAATTTTGTTTGGGCATGTAATCAACCCTTTCAAGGAACAACCAGCAGAAAGCCAAGACTATTTCTGTAATCAGAATTGGTATGGATTTAATGAATAGCCAAAAAATCTGAAAAGACAAATTACATCCATAAACAAGTACATTAGCACTAACTCTACTATCAAGAATTCTTTATCACCTTCATGCCACAAAAAAATTCCATTAAAAGAGTACAGACACTATATTAAAGATAAGAGTGATTATAACATAAAAAAGTAAATACCCAAAAAGAAAAAATCAAGGGGCATCAACAGCAGACCTAATGCTATCAGCTGTCACCCTTGCAAAGTATTGTCACAGTTTGCCAAATTCAAAGCTCAAACTCTTCATCCCTGAGAGCCTGCTCCGCAGCCTCCTCTTCCTCCTCATCAAGAACAAAATACTCATTGGTCTCCAGAGGCCTAAACATATAGAAAATCACAATATAAAATGCCAAACTCGCCAGCTCTTCAGCTGCATTGCTCACCCACTGGTACTTATAAGCAGCGATGGTCTTAAGCGCAAACACCACAATTCGCGTGAAGTACAAGTAACCAATCACGACAATGTAAAACTGCCTGAACAAAGTCAGCTTGGCCAAATTCCTCGCCGCCTTCCCGTCAGTCTTTGACGTCTCTCTCAAAGACCGAATCGACCACACGATCGGGAAAATAATCGCACAACAGCAGATAATATCCACCAACAAAAACACCTGATTCCAAGTCACCCAATCCTTAATAAACGGCCCAGTTTCACCAATCACAACCGATGCCACGTTGGCCAGAACCTGTAACGGAATCACAATCATCAACACCTTCTTCTCCCTCTCTTGCAAAAACGGCTTTAAAAACGACCACCCCGTCCCGATCAAAACGATCACCGTGAAGAGCAAAACGACACGAATAAACTGGAATATGTAAAACAACACGTCCCATCCGTGCGGCGTCCCCGTGACTTTCACGTAATGCTTATCCTCGGCAGCGCAAATCAAGTTCAAAGCTTTCATTATGAGCAAAATCCCCATCACCAAATGAATCCGATGAACGGATCGCTTATTCGTCAAGCAAATGTAGATCCAGATTCCGAAAAAGCCGATGTACAAAACCGAGAAGAAGAAAAACAACGAAGGTAACTGAGTCAGACCAGCAGAGAGGTAATCCCGCGAACCGTCCCGGTCAAAATTGTAGACTTCGGTCTTGACGTTCATGGAGACCTGAGTCTCGGGCGCGCAATTGGCGAAGAAGAGGGAGTACTCATTGGGAGCGGTGACCGGGTATGATTGTTCGAAGCGAGAGTGCGGCGGCGGGGAGAGCTCGCGGAAGTTGAACAGACGGAGAATGTAATGAGAATCGAGGACACAGAAGTTAGGGTTTTGTTGGATCTCGACGAGGACTTGGAGGAGGGATTCTTCGGAGAGGAGGAAGAAGCCAAGGCGGGAAGGGTTAGGATTAGGAGCGGCGGAGGAGGAGGCGACTGAGACGGAGCTGACGGAGATGGTGACGTGGCCTGTGTGAGTGAATCCGAATTTTTCGAAGAGGATCATCGGGCGGGAGTCGGCCGTGATCGTGAGGGATTTGATCTCGGCGGTGGAGAGGGAGAGGAGAGAGAGGAGGAGGACGGAGAGTGGGAGGAGTAAGGGTATTTTCGCCATGTTGGCCGGTGGGGGTCCGCGGGAGAATTGTTGTGAAGGCGATCTAGTGTTCAAAATGCAAGGAGGGGTGAGAGGAATTTAAGAGTTAGTTAGATTCGGACGAAAGTGCCATCGTAGGAAATTGGGATCTCAGATCTGGTTGTTGTTGGGTGGGAGAGAGATCAGAGATGTTGCGGGATTTGGGGGTTAATTTTCGTGGGATGATACGATGTCGTTTTTTTCAATTACAAGGAATTTTCATATTTTTTTCCTGTGATTGGTCTTGTCAGTCAGAACGGCTGGCTTTCTTGCTCTTGGTCAATGGGTCCAGCCCAGTCAATTCGCAAAATGAAACCAACCCAACAAAAACGCTAATGTTGGTGTGGTCAATGGTTGTTTACAAAAAAAAATAATAATAATAAGGAGAATAAGATTATATAAATTTTCATAATACTTAATGATTTTAACCTTTAATCTATTTTCATTTCTTTGAAAAAATGTATTTAAATAATTACATATATTAATATAGTAATTGTTTCTATTTACCTGCCACTACGCCCCTACAATAAGTTCAATAAAAAAAGAAAAAATTTGTCTGTAATTTTGTCATTGACAGTTTGTCAGGCCTCAAATATGTTTGAGTAGCTCCCATATTTACCTTAAAAAAATTTGAGAACAACTTTATAGACTTTTGTTCTAGTGGGATTTCGATTAGTGCATGTGTCTTTGTCAAATTCACAAAAGATAATTCTTTTTTAACAGAGAATAGGATTTGAGCCTGATTTGTGATTTGAACTAGTTATGGTCTGTAAACCTGCCTTTCTATTTAAAATTCAAAGAGTCCACAATATTATCTAGGCATTAATCTGATCTGGATAAACTCGTGTTGAAGTTTCGACAAAGGTTGACTTGTTGGAGAGAGTTTTGTGTTTCAAACGATTAGAAATCTACTGTAAGTTGTAGCGTGGGGGCAGACTACACAAGTGAATAATGGAGAACCGAGTTTGGGATGTTGCCTCAGTATCTAATGTGGCCGTGAAACTGTTACAAAGCACTCATGTGCATTAAGGTTTAAGGATGCTATTATGGAATGATTACAATCTAGGAAGTATATATATTCTTATAGTGTTTTTGGTAGTATAAAGTTAATCAGGATAGTTAATTTAGACTTTCTTACGTAGAATCTTTGTTCAAGAAAGAGATCATCTGTTAAAAGATGATGGTGAATGGTTGTAACGATAGTTGTTTAAAGGCTTCTAAGTAGCTGAAAGGTTGTTGATAATTATTTTAGGGTAGGTTGCCATAGCAAGATCCCCTCGTGTGTATGGGGTGCTTTATATATAGGTTTCGAGATAAAATCTAGTTAACAAGGTTTAGAAATCTTGCTCTTATGAGGTGGCATGAATTATTGTGTTATAGGGCAGGATTTTAAAGATCTTTCCCTCTTTTAAGAGTTAGAAGTAGGGTTTTCTTATGAGTTAGGATCTTAAGATTTACTTCCTATTAGAGTTTTTTAGCTATCAAGCATTTATCTTATAGGGGTAGGAAAAGCACCAAACCGAAGTTAGGGTTTTAAGGAAGACTTCTATAAGACCACTTAATACTACATCCAAGGGCGGATTCCCCTTGGGACCGGGGGGACTTAAGTCCCCCCTAGAAAAAAAAATTCTTTTAATAGTTAATTTAATTATCTTAAAATTTCTAATAAATTTTCTTAAACCATCAATAATTTATATTCAAGTCCCTAATACATATTTACGCTCAAATTCTCACACTCCAAATTTTTAAAACAAATCAAAAGAGATGGACTTTACAAACTAAAATCAAGCCCAAAAATATCAATATTAATTAAATTTTTAAACATAAATATTAGTATTAGTGTAGAGAGAGCATTTTCAGCTATGAATATTTTGAACAATCGATTACGAAGCCAAACAAGAGAGCAATTGATGAATGATAGTTTGATTGTTACATAGAAAAAAACTTATTTAATAATATTGATAATGATGTTGTAATACAACTTTATCAATATATGAAAACTCATAGAGGACAATTGTAAATATGTTTTAAAGTATAAAAAATCTTTTAAATTTATATATTTATTACTTTTTAAATTTTATATATTATCATTGAATAAGCCCCCAATTCATTAATACACTAACTCCTCCCCCTGACTGCGTCCCAAAATCGGGATAATTTAAGATCGAAAAAAATTGAAAATAAGGGCTTTCTAGTTTTATGTTGTTTTGGGCTTTCTAAGGTAATTGGTTCTCTATTAGCTCGTTCCATTAGGCACTCTCTTATCGACTAATTTGCTTTCCATAATAAATACAATGTCGTGCACGTGCAATTGCCAATTGTTACACGGCCAATAAGGGTAAGCCACCGAATTAGATTCAATTTCTTCATTAATCTCCACGAGATAAGCTTCTTTGTCTGCAAGTGCATGAATTAATTTGATTGGCTTCGATTTGATCTGCTTGAATTCCACCTGCACGTATGCTTAATTTCTTCCTAGTGCTCCACTTGAATGCATGCATGATGGATAATTGCATCTTCCTCGATTTGTTTTAATTAATTTTCTTTATTCTTTTTCATTTCTAATTCTTTTAAACAGATTTCTTTCTAAATGTCCTAATTTAATTCCTCTTTAATCTCAGAATATATTTAGAATACTAAAGTATAAAAATTAAGATAAAATTAATATAATAAAATGTAATTTAACAAAATAACTAAATTAAAAATTAACTAAAACTATTAAAATATTTAAGACCAAAACAAGAAAAAGATAGCGAAATTAATAGTAAAATATAGAAAAAAACGCACTTATAAATAATGCTAAATCTGAAACTTATGTATAATTATTGTCTGAAAATTTTAATGGAATGCACATAGAAGAGGGAAATGCTACAGTTAACCCTATCAATGATATAGCATTATTGGGTAAGGAATTATCTTTTTAGGAAATACAGTTACTTATAAAATATAAGTCTCCGCTATTTGTTAATAGTTTACCACCATCATGGGATTCGGTTTGTTAAAATTTTAAATTGTTCAAGTTAAGTTTTGACTATGAACACTTAAACGCTAACTTTACCACTAGAATAAAAAAGAAAGATTCATCGAAAATGCTCTAATTTGATGATCAAAGGATTTTTCTAAGCCTTCTAAGCGGTTTGAGAAACAAGAGAAAGGAAAGATGAAAAATAAGAATGTAAGTGGCCACAAAAAAATAAGAAAAATGAATGTTTGAAATCTATCCAAGTTAGAAATTTCAATAAAGATTACCCAGAAATCAGAAGGAGAGAAAAACTGAGTAAGGAATGAAAGGGTCTACTCTTATTTTCGAAGGAGCTCTGATAACAGGTCCTGGTTCAAATCATTGGTGCATAGAGAGGTACCCATTATATGGCAAAATCTAAAGATGGCTTCCTCACATGCAAAGAGTTAACACCAAGAGTACATTGATAATTTAGAGTTATAAAATATGTTATGACATGTCTAATATTTTAATAAGTTATATATTTTATGCACATATTATGTCTTTATCTAAGTTAGATTAAAAAATATATGAGGTTTAGGTTCAAGTATGGAAGCGTGGCTATTGGAAGAAAGCGTCGAGTCTATGTAAGAGGTGATAAAATAGACTGCATGTATTGATATTGCAATTGATAATGGTAATAAAATAATTAATTCTTCTTATGTGCTATAGTTCAAGTTTAACAAAATTCATTCATATGTTTGACAACTTAGACTATGACGTATTAGTAAAGATAAAATAAATAGATTGCATAAAAAAAAGGTATTATACATAATATATAGGATATAGATTTTAAAATATAAGGTATCAAAACTAATAAACAGGATATATATTTTAAAATATGTCAACCTTGCAAACATGAAAAGTTGTCTAGAGAATCATTTATTCAACAATGGCATTTATATGAATAATTAAAAATAATTCATACGCATATTTGTGAACCTTTAATGGTGTGTCTACTAAACAATAATCGGAATGTGTTGGGATTGTAATAGATATGAATCAGAATGGGCTGGAATGAGAATAGAGATTGTGAATTAAAATAAGTTATTTACTTGAACTATAGAAATCGGAATTGGAATAAGCTGAATTACCATTAATGTACTTACTTTGTCTTGGAATCGGAATTGAAATGAGTTATATTGTAACAAATTACTAAAGAGTATTTAATGAACTATTGTCATAATTATTAGTTTGTATTTTAATTATGGTGATTATTTATTCAAAATTTATTATTTTTAATTATTGTTAATAATGTATTAATATATTAATTAACTAATTATAATAATATATTAATTATGATAATTATATTATAATTATTGCTATAATATATAAATTAATTAATTATAATAATATATTAATATAATTAATTAATTTTAATAATATTTTTGAACTAAGGACAAAATGGGTACTTTTGGTTTTGTAAGGGACCAAAATGGTCATTCTTAGGAATGAGAGACTCATTCCAACCCTCTGGGATCAATCTTCTATTCCTAAATTAAGGTAGGACTTATGATTTTGATTCTAATTCTCAACTCTATTTTGTGAAGTAAACGCTGTTAATGATTCGAATTCCTCAATTCGAAAAATAAAACACACCATAAGAGTAAAAACGCATAAAGGGATGGAATGATTTTTTATTTTCATTAATGACTATTGTAGACGTGAGTTTGTCCATATTATTCATCATAAATATGTGGCATTAGAAAAGTTCAAAGAATAAAAACTGGAAATAGAGACTCAATTGGGAAGAAAAACTAAATTTTTGAAGAGTGATCAAAATGGGAAATTATGAATAGTGATCAAGGTTGGGTATGTTTATCTTATTTATACGGTGATAATATTTTTAGGTTATTTGATTGAATTATTTGCTTGATCTTTATTTCATAGGTTATACATTTGAAAAATGATAATAAAATGTTATGCTGCTGAAAATTTTAGATTTATTACTTTTATGCATGCTCTATGAAGAACTTTTTTAATATTTATACTAAAAGAATAAATATAAAAATTCTCAATTTAATGCTTCTATATTTAATATTTTTTTTAGGAACTAGTAAATATTGTTTTTTAAACATTTAAATTAATTAAAAATACATTACGATCTAATACAATGGAAATTAATATAGTACAATGTACTATCAATGTTGTGCATCATTAATATAATATAGTGCTAATGTCATATAGCATAATACAATATATCTGCATAAAATGTGCAATATTGTATAAACCAATACAATGTGTCAAACGCACTTTAAGACATTGAGAGTTCTTAGAAAATCCTTTGTCACCGTGATTCTCAGTTATAGTTTATATCAATTCCAGTGACAATGATATATTTCAGACATGTAGAGTTTTTAATTTGTTTATTTTTTATAATTTATGTCTAATTATAAGATGTTTATGTTTGAATGAAAAAAGTTAAATATTCTCATTTTTATCTAAATAGAAAAATATGTGAATGAAACTTTACTATTCTCTTTCATTAATAGCCCTATTAAATACATTTATTTAGTATTGTATGAATTATTATTTATTATTTCTTTTATTTATGAGCTTCCTGTTTCTTGTTCATTGCTTGTTCAATTATAATTTTTTTTTTCAAGTGAATGAGAATTTTAAATATATCAAGACTTTAGTTGAGTGTGTTTTATAATAGGTGTATCTCTTTTGCATTTACAAGTACTATTTTTATGGTATATTTTGCATATTATTTCATACATTAATTTTAATTCAAATGATTAAATAATTCATGGTTGGCTTACATAATTAACAAGAGAAAAAACATGTAATTAATATACTAAAAATAACATTATAAGTATCATATAATAACATCAAAAAAATACATGTGCTATATATATATATACAAATACACACACTTTGTTAAGGTTCACATCATCATTTTTTATTATTTTTACTAATAAAGTAATTATTTATAATTTGTTGAATGTTTAATTAATAAATATAAGTATTCATTGCATTTATAAGATTATATATGTCAAAATATCATACTTAAGATGTTTTCTTTTTACAAACAAATAATTTATACTTATATTAAGATATTAAAAAAATGTCATTTATATGTACAAATTCAGATCTTTCAGAATTTCAAATAAAAAAACAATACCCAATTTTTTTTAAATATAAAAAAATAGACCTAATCTTTCTAAATTCAAATATTGAAACGACAATATTTTAGAGCTAATTTAAAATAATCACCCATTAAAAATGGTGCATTATGTTAGGAGTATTTTTAAATTCAGTGTAACTTTGTCAATTTATTCTTATTCTTTATTTTAACTGATGCAGCCCCTGTGAGAAAAGCCCATTCACCCTTTATTTTAACTTTTTTTTGAAACAATAACCATATAATTTTATTATATAGTTACTCAGTCTAATAAATTAGCTTTACTAAACAGCTAATAAAAATGGATAAAAAAGGAAAAAAAAAAGAGTGGCAGAAACATAATAAGAAAGAGAAAGGGAGAGGAAGAGAAATTAGAATTACATAGAAAAAAGAGAGAAGAAGGAAAGCACTAAAAGAAAACTTGAGATAGATATGCCTGGATTGCGAGAGAAAAACATCAGACTTCATATTTTTAGTATGAATTAACATTGGGTCTCCTGAATTTAAATTCGGATTTTTAAAATAAAGTTTTGGTGAGGCTTTTTCACACGCACGTATGAATTTTGAATTTTTGCCAAAAAATTGAAATGATTTTGAAAAACACCACCATGATTTTTAAATTCTTGTACAGACTCTCTATCATTGAATTAGGTTTCCAAAAATTTAGTGTATGCATGTTTGAATGTTGTTTAAGTAATGATAGGATCTAAAAGTCTTTTATACCACGTGCATGTCTCTTAATTTCAGCATAATATGAAGTATTGGATGACAAAATCAAGTGATTGTGGGTCAACTGTCCATGGTTCTAAAATTGGTATTTTGGATTTGTAGAATCATTTTGGGCCTAGCTGACACTGCACCAATTTTGCTATCCAATACAAATTTCAACATGCTTTTAGCATGCATGTTCTTAAAGTCCACTTAATTTATTCATGATTCAAAATGGGGACGATATTAGTTGTCATAGTAATTAGATAATTTTACTATTATTTTTCACTTAGAAAGTAATCTTAGTGAGAAAGGAATCAGTCGAGCAAGTGACTACTAAAGCGAGGTAGGTAGTTTATGTGCCTTTAGGGATTTTTTTTTTAAAATGAAAAGCATGATTGTTTATGATCTGTTATAAAATAATGATTGTAGTCGGCTTTTGTTTAGCTTATTGTTGCGGACCGCCCAATTCGCTAGCCCAATTGCCCACAATTTTGGGCTAGAGAGCCAACACAAAGCCAAGAGTGCTAGCTTGGCCCAATTCCGGAATATTCTAGGCAACTCTAGCACATGTGACTTGTAAATACTCTAGAGTTTTCCATACCTTTCTAGCACATGTAAATAGCTAGGCAATTGTAGAATTCTCTAGAATCTCTAGAGCTTGGCAAGCCTCCCCTATAAATATGGGATGGCATTTGGCATTTGTATCCAACAAACTCACAACAAGCATTGTAATCTCTCTTTGTGCAATACAAGTCTCTCATTTGGCTCAATTGCTTTCTTCTCTAGTCCGAGAAGCTCTAGGCTTACTTAGCAACATTCGGCAAGTTGTCTAAGTGCCGCACGGGTTAGCTGCGCAAAATACTCATCCCGTGACAAGTGGTATCAGAGCTAAGGTTTGCACGCACGCAAAATAGCTCACGAAGCAATGGCCAACCCTTCGAATGTAGCACAAGAGGGTGTTGTTGGTGTGGATGCTCCACCGGAACCAGTCCGTGGCCGTGAGGGAGAACGTGGCCAAGGCAAGACTCGCGGCAAGTCCAAGGCCCCATCCGTGGATGCGTTGGAGCCTCGTGTGACCACTCTCGAAAATGTATTGTCCGCCACTCAAGAAAGCCTCGAGGGATTGGAGGAACGAGTGGATGGTCTCGAGGGGGAATACGCCGAGTTCATGATGGCAACCAAAGCTCTCATCCAAGAGCAAGCGAACACTCTCCGAGGTGAGTTTCGTTCATTTCATGATGAGTTGCTAAAACTTCGTAGCTTTGTCCAGGACGAACTACGCGCTGTCCGTGCGGAAGTGGATGAAGTCCGCTCGGATTGGGCATGGCACAAGCGCACACTCTCCACAAGTCCAGCTTCCGCAAACTCGAGTGATGCGCGCCGCATTGACGTGCCAAAGCCCGACACATACGATGGCACACGAAATGCCACCATCGTGGATAATTTCCTCTTTGGGCTTGATCAATACTTCGATGCCATGGGTGTACGAGACGAGGCATCGAAGGTGGGCACTGCACCCACTTATCTTAGAGGCGCTGCACAACTATGGTGGCGTCGCAAGCATGGCGAGATGGGCAAGGGTATTTGCGCCATCGACACTTGGGCCGACTTCAAGCAAGAACTCCGAAAGCAATTCGCCCCAAGCAATGCGGAAAAGGAAGCGCGAGCGCGCCTACGTCGCCTCAAGCAATCGGGTAGCATGCGGGACTACATCAATGAGTTCACTACCCTCATGTTGGAGATAAGCGACATGTCCGATAAGGATTCGCTCTTCTACTTTCAAGATGGCCTCAAGGATTGGGCCAAGACCGAGCTTGACAGGCGTGGTGTCCAAACACTTGACGACGCCATCGCCGTTGCGGAGTCACTCACGGAATACTCTACCCAATCCAAGGACAAAAAGGCCAACCAAGGCAAAGGTGGGGAAGAGAGTCGCAAGGACAAGGGCAATAGCCGCAAAGATTGGGGGCAGAAAAAGCCGCCTAGCAACAAGAGTGGGCAAGGAAAGTCGGAGGGCAAGAAGGAGTCGCCAAAACCGCGAAGCCCATGCTTTATATGCAACGGCCCTCATTGGGTACGCGACTGTCCGGAGAAGAAGTCGCTTAATGCTCTTGCTGCCCAACTAAAGAGCAACCCCACAATGTCCTCAAAAGAACCCCAACTCAGCATGGGTTCTCTCCAACGCCTCGGCGCACTCAATCGCCAACAGCCCACACTCGTCAAGAAAGGGCTCATGTATGTAAGCGCGAAGATAAATGGCCAGTCCGTACGCGCGCTGCTAGACACGGGAGCGACGCACAACTTTGTGTCCGTAGATGAGGCCAAGCGCTTAGGCCTCAAGACCACCAAGGAAGGAGGCACAATGAAGGCTGTAAACTCACCCGCCAAGCCAATTGCGGGAATTGCACAAGGCGTGCACTTAACACTCGGAACATGGAGTGGAAAGCTTGATTTCTCCATCGTGCCCTTGGATGACTTCAAGATGGTCCTCGGCATGGAATTCTTCGACCAAGTCCATGCCTTCCCGCTGCCCGCTACAAACTCCCTAAGCATCCTCGACGGGAGCAAAGCTTGCATGGTACCCACGGAGCGAGGTAAGTCCGAGGAGAAGACACTCTCCGCCATGCAATTCAAAAGGGCTTTCAAGAAGGACCCAAGTTTCTTGGTCTCCATTCGGGAACTAAATGAGGAAAGAAATAGCGGAACGTCGCCAAGCCCCGTCCCTCCACAAATCCAAGCCGTCCTTAATGAGTACAAGGACGTGATGCCTCCAGAACTTCCAAAGAAGCTTCCACCTCAACGAGAGGTAGATCACACAATCGAGCTGGAACAAGGCGCGAAGCCACCAGCCTTGGCGCCCTACCGCATGGCGCCACCCGAACTTGAGGAGTTGCGGAGACAACTCAAAGACTTGCTGGATGCGGGATACATTCGTCCCTCGAAGGCCCCATTCGGTGCACCGGTCCTCTTCCAAAAGAAAAAGGATGGATCGTTGCGGATGTGCATCGACTATAGAGCGCTCAACAAGATCACCATCAAGAACAAGTATCCAATTCCCTTGATTGCGGACTTGTTCGACCAGCTTGGCAAAGCGCGGTACTTCACCAAACTCGACTTGCGCTCCGGGTACTACCAAGTGCGCATCGCCAAGGGAGATGAACCGAAGACAGCGTGCACAACAAGGTACGGGTCTTTCAAATTCCTTGTGATGCCTTTTGGCCTTACTAATGCACCCGCCACATTTTGCACACTCATGAACAAGGTGCTCCAACCATTCCTCGATTGCTTCGTGGTCGTGTACTTGGATGACATAGTGGTGTATAGCACCACGCTTGAGGATCATGCCCAACATTTGCGACAAGTCCTCCAAGTACTTCGAGACAACGAGTTCTTCCTCAAGTTAGAGAAATGCTCGTTTGCCCAACAAGAGGTGGAGTTCCTTGGCCACAAGATTGCGGGTGGGAAGATTATGATGGAGAACAGCAAAGTAAAGGCCATCCTTGAATGGGAACCTCCCTCGAAAGTGCCCGAGCTTCGCTCATTCCTTGGGTTGGTGAATTACTACCGCCGCTTCATCAAGGGCTATTTGGCCAAGGCAGCACCCTTGACGGATATGCTCAAGAAAAACAGAACGTGGCATTGGTCCGAAGAGTGCCAACGTGCATTCGAGGAATTGAAGAAGGCAATCTCGGAGGAACCCGTCCTTGCACTTCCGGACCACACAAAACCTTTCGAAGTCCAAACAGATGCCTCGGATTTCACCATAGGAGGAGTCCTCATGCAAGAAGGCCACCCTATAGCGTTCGAGAGTCGCAAGCTAAATGATACGGAACGCCGCTACACGGTACAAGAAAAGGAGATGACAGCCATCATCCATTGCCTAAGAGTGTGGCGACATTACTTGCTTGGCTCACACTTCACGATCATGACGGACAACGTAGCGACAAGCTACTTTCAAACTCAAAAGAAGTTGAGTCCGAAGCAAGCACGGTGGCAGGATTTCCTAGCGGAGTTCGACTATCGGCTCGAGTACAAACCGGGAAAAGCCAATGTCGTTGCGGACGCTCTAAGCCGCAAGGCAGAATTGGCAACACTTAGCATGAGCCAACCAAAGTCCGACCTTGTCTCACGCATCAAGGAAAGCCTCCAACAAGATCCGCTAGCAAAGGATTTGCTGGAGAAGGTGCTCGAGGGAAAGACAAGGCGATTTTGGCAAGAGAAAGGCATCCTCCTCACCAAGGGAGATCGGCTGTTCGTGCCTAGGTGGGGAAACTTGCGGAAGGAAGTTATCAAGGAGTGCCACGACTCCAAGTGGGCTGGTCACCCAGGAATTGAGCGCACCACCGCACTAGTCCAAGCCTCGTATTTTTTGCCACACATGAGGGACGACATCGAGGCATATGTGCGAACTTGTCTTATATGCCAACAAGACAAGGTGGATCATCAACTTCCAGCGGGATTATTGGAGCCACTACCACTAGCAACAAGGCCATGGGAAAGTATCTCCATGGACTTTATCACATCGCTGCCCAAGTCCGAAGGTTGCGGAAGCATCATGGTCGTTGTCGACCGGTACAGCAAGTATGCCACATTCATTACCGCACCTGCCGATTGCAAAGCGGATGAGGCAGCCCGCCTATTCGTCAAACATATTGTGAAACTTTGGGGAGTTCCAAGGAGCATTGTGAGCGACCGAGACCCTCGGTTCACAGGACGCTTTTGGACGGAGCTCTTCAAGATGTTGGGGACTGATCTCAAGTTCTCAACAAGCTTCCACCCACAAACGGATGGGCAGACCGAGCGCATTAATGGCCTCCTCGAGATGTACTTGAGGCATTATGTGAGCGCTCATCAGCGAGATTGGGCGAAGCTACTCGACATCGCCCAATTTTCTTATAACTTGCAGCGAAGTGAGGCTACGGGCAAGAGTCCATTCGAGATCGTCATGGGATTCCAGCCCATGACCCCCAACGCCATAGCCTCTACTTACGGAGGGAAAAGCCCCGCGGCACACAAGCTCGCCCGCGAATGGCATGAGGAAGCGGACATCACGCGAGCATACCTCGACAAAGCCGCGAGGAAGATGAAGAAATGGGCGGATACACGGAGACGACATGTTGAGTACAAGGAAGGAGATCAAGTCATGATCAAGCTCCTGCCCCAACAATTCAAGACATTGCGGAAAGTCCACAAGGGGTTAGTGAGGCGCTACGAGGGACCCTTCCGAGTTGTTCGACGTGTGGGCAACGTCTCGTATCAACTCCAACTTCCGCCAAGACTCAAGATCCATCCGGTCTTCCATGTGAGTCTTCTTAAGCCATATCACGAAGACATGGGAGACCCAAGTCGCGGAGAATCGAGGCGCGCGCCAACCACCGTTGTCACCGTGTTCGACAAAGATGTGGACTACATCATTACGGACCGAGTGGTTTCGAGGAGGGGCGTGCCAGCACATAGCGAGTACTTGGTGAAGTGGAAAAACCTCCCCGAGAGCGAAGCCACATGGGAACGTGAAGAAGATTTGTGGCAATTCGCTGAACACATCCAGAAATTCAAGCATGAGAGCGCGACGAGGACGCCGCGAGCTTAGGTGGGGGAGGATGTTGCGGACCGCCCAATTCGCTAGCCCAATTGCCTACAATTTTGGGCTAAAGATCCAACACAAAGCCAAGAGTGCTAGCTTGGCCCAATTCCGGAATATTCTAGGCAACTCTAGCACATGTGACTTGTAAATACTCTAGAGTTTTCCATACCTTTCTAGCACATGTAAATAGCTAGGCAATTGTAGAATTCTCTAGAATCTCTAGAGCTTGGCAAGCCTCCCCTATAAATATGGGATGGCATTTGGCATTTGTATCCAACAAACTCACAACAAGCATTGTAATCTCTCTTTGTGCAATACAAGTCTCTCATTTGGCTCAATTGCTTTCTTCTCTAGTCCGAGAAGCTCTAGGCTTACTTAGCAACATTCGGCAAGTTGTCTAAGTGCCGCACGGGTTAGCTGCGCAAAATACTCATCCCGTGACATTATGCTTGGTTTGTCAACTATATCTGTTAATGAAATCTACCACTTCTATGCACCAGTTCCATCAACAGCTGAAAGGTGAATACAAAGATTGAAGGGAACCAACAGAATTAGGAAGTGGTGGCCTAGTTGATTTTATAGTGAGATAGAAGAAAATGTGTATGTGATGTTTAAGTGAAATTGGGGAAAAAGTGAAAAAACAATAAAATTGAAATTGGAAAAAAAATGATTAAAAACACCGGAGAATTACTTGATTATTCTTGTATTTGTAGAATCATTATGTACATTAGCAAATTTAACCCAATGACATTTGAAATTGAAGGGGTCAAACACCAAACAGAAAGCGTGGAAAGGAAATGAAGGGAAATGATCATAAACTGAAGAGATGTGAACAAATTTTTTAAAATATTTCAATCTAAAAGTGAAATGAAAGAATGAGGAAACGGGCCATGATTCAGTATTGAAAATGGCAACATATGTTTCCTTGTTCTTTTTAAGTTTAGTTATTTACTGAAGGATGCGCATAGATATTGACAAAGGAAATAGTTATCATATATGAATATGTTAAATGTGCAAGACGGGATGTGGAACGCAAGGAATTCAACAGTGATAAAGAAAAATGATAGAGAAATTGAGGGATCACAAAAAAATGTATGTTTTTGACATAAAATAAATGAATGAATAAGTTAAAATTTCTTTATCATGTTATTATTTCAATGTAAATGGTAGTGCAAAAATGATAATGTAGGGGATCATAAACGGAGAGAGGAAACAAAAATTCTCCAATGAAGAGATAAATGTTAAATTTCTTTAGAAATTGATGTGAAAATTTCAAATTTTTTGTGACATACAAAAAAATTCTAAATTCGCGAGTATTGTGGAATAGCGGATGATTTGGTCAAACAAGGAAATTGGAACATTAGCAAAGATATCCCGCCATGTCAATATTCATAATGATTCATATTACACAAAAAGGCAATAACGAAGGGAATGATATTTCGAAATTTGATACTCAGTGTGCCCCAGAATGATTTGGAAAAGTGGTATCGAATTTTAGTTAAAGAGTAAATGAGGCAGTACGAGAAATAGGCTTTGAAAATTTTACGAAAGTGAGATGTGAGAGGTTAAAATGAACACTTTGTACGAGAATAGTTGATAGTACGAATGACAAAAGTTCGGGTTGGGCTCAGGCTTGACCCAATAAAAAAATATTTGAAGTCTAACCTTAAATAGACCCAAACATTTATCGACCGACCCAAATCAAGCCAATATTGGGTCGGGTCCAATCCGACCCTACCAAAATAGTTTTTATATTATTTTAATGTTAAATTATTTTTTAATATTTTATTTTTTATTCATGTTATTTTAATATTTTCTTCTATGCATGCACCTTAACTAACAAGACAAAGGCAAAATATACAATACTTTTAATCACAAAATAATTCACAAAACAACCAATTAATAAGAACAATTTTTTTAAATTCAATTCCATAATCAAACTTTAAAACACACAATGCGATTTAATTAAAAAAGCATAATTCAATTCCACAACCATTTCAATCCCACACACAAATTAATTCCAAAATCCAACATAAAGAATATACAATGCAATTAAATTAAAAACACAAAATGTAATTCAAATAGGGTTGAGTCGGCTTAAAGCCCGACCTTAACCCGAAATTTGTTCCAAGCTAAAAATTTTAGCTGGACTTTGACCGAAGACCCGAAAATTTGAGTCAAAACTCTAAAAATTAGGGTTGGGTCAAGCGAGCCAAAAACAAGGCGGCTCAAATTGTCAAGCCTATTTCTTTCCAAGTTGTTCATTTATAAGTGTTTCCTATTTGTTTTACTTGGTTTATGTAAAATTAAAAAGAAACAGGAAGCATGTTCTTTTTAGTTTTTACAAGTAAGTGCAAGCTATAACTAGATATAGGAAGGAGCATCCTCCATTCGTTAATGGTTGTCTATTTCTTATAGAGGTTAGTTTCCATCTATTGTTTAAAGTGGATATATATTCCTTACAATAAGTATAAACATGTTTTTTAAGGGTGTTACAAAGTATGCTAATTCTGGTCATTTATAAATATAAGTGTTATATTTTCACTTCATTGTTTATGGTAATATTGAAGGAGATCTTTCGAAGGTTCCCGTTGTATTATGGAACAAGAAAGATATAATATGCTTCATTAAGTGATTGGATAAACATGGTGGTTTCTATAGTAAAGAGATATATTCTGTGTTAATGTAATGCTTCATTGAATATAAATATAATAATTTTGCTGAAAGACCATTATGCTTGAGTTTGTTACGAGGTTTATTAATAAATAGTCTAAAACTTAAGTGATATCTACATATACTAGTCCTAAATATAAGTTCAACCAATGCAGTGAACATTCATAGTGAATGAAACAATAGAGCCGATCATTTTTTATCAGATTCACTTTTTTGATTTCAAAACATAGTTCATAGGCATAGGATGTTAATAGGTTGTCAGTGAATATAGAGGTGCTAATCACTCATGTAGAATCTCCAAATAAGTTTTTACATGACATGATATCAATGGTTAAGTCATAGGGTTCATTGAAATCTCCTTGTGATTAGGACACATTTGTAACAAGTGGTAGAAATGTATGTTAAACCTACCAAATAGAGAGACTTTAGAGGGGACTGGAGAGAAATTTCAGCAAATGGATCTTAATTGTAATCTGGTTGGAATTTACAAGAAAATAATTGAATTTAAATGTCAAAATATGGAGGACAAGCACGACGTGTTTGTTGTAGTGCCAAAGTATATAATGTATGCAAGTTGATATTTGTTTTATAATTTACCATCACGTTGAAGATAATGTTGAAATTCTAACTAGGCAACCCAAGAAGGAGGTGAATTGGAATTATATAAATTATTCGACTAAAAACAAATTTTCATGCAAATCTAAAAATGAAACTTAAAGCAGTAATAATTAAATCGATCACAAATTAAAAATATAAGGGAAGAGAGAATCAAACACGGAGATTTTTACGTGGTTCGGCCAACCTCGCCTATGTCCACGCCTCCAAGCTTTTCCGGGCTTGAGGATTTCACTAAGTAAGCCTCCAAGACTTCAATTGCTTATACTTGACTTCCAAGGTGTCAATAACCTTTACAATGAGAGATTATCCCCAATCTTTTAACCCAAGTGTATCCCAACACTTACAAGCACTCACAAAGAAATATTACAAACTGTTTTTCTCTCACACTATATCTAAGATTACAAATTAATGCTCAAAGTGTGAATAGATGAAGTAAGAATGTGTTTTAAAACTCTATGAAGATTGCAAACTCGAGTATAAGCTCAATGGTTGTGTTGTAATCAGTCTTCTTTGAATTTGAATGAGCTTATTTATAATAAGAGCTGAAAAACTAGCCGTTATTTGTTGTGTGCCCAAAAACGGTTCACCATTAACTGTTAACGGTTAACCGTTTGTGCTGGTCAAAATTAACGTTAGGCCAGATTTCAAATAAACGGTTTGTCGTTTAGGTTACCCTTTCTCCGTTAACGTCCAGAGACCTGCAAAAAAAATACCCGTTATCCGTTTCAAGTAAACGGCTAAGGCTTTACATGAAGTGACTCTCTGGATGTTATCGGTTAACCGTTTGTCAATAAACGGTTCACCGTTAGTTTCCAGTAACCTGCAAAAGGAATAACGGTTATTCGTTTTAAGTAAACAGCTAAGGATTTGTGTGAAGTGACTCTCTGGATGTTATCGGTTCACCGTTTGTAATAAACGGTTCACCGTTAGTTTCCAGTAAGCTTTCCATTTCCCTTTTCTTCACTAATCGATTAGAGCTTAGGCAAACATTTGCTCTCTGGTCGTAATCGGTTAACCGTTTATAAATAATCGGTTCACCGTTTAGTTCCAGAAACACATTTTAAACCAGATTTTACAAAGAATCTTTTTCCAATTAAAAAACATCTTTTATAATTATGAATGAGGTAGTTTTTATGACTTTCATTTGTTAAGAAATAACTCCAATATTTTTATCAAAAATCATTTAAGGTTTGTTATCAAAAAAATCAATATTATTAACATATTCATGTTAACAATCTCCCCCTTTTTGATGATGACAAACTTTGTTCAATATTTGGCTCCCCCTCAATATATGCTCTCCCTTAATGTATGGCCAAATTAAGAAATGGTCAATAAAACGATTTTTGCTCAAGTAAGTATTTTCAAAATACATCATTTTAAAATCTTCCCATTTATAAAACATTTTCAAATTCATTCTAAGGCTCCCAAATGATCTCCCCCTTAAAAATGAGTAAAACCATTTATACACGAGAGAAAAAACACTTCCAAAATACCATAACAATTAACTCCATCATCAACCCAACAACACCATAAGCAAACCAATCACTTCAATATACAATTAATCCACAAGTTTTATCAATCTCATTCAAGTCATCCAATAACAAGCATGATCATAAAACCAAGCCATCAAAATAAATAAATAACATATAGAAGTGATCAAAACAATATACAAGATAATATGCAAATAATCAAAATATGACTGTATGTGCGAAAACATAACCCAGACACTACTGAGGTGGAGGAGGATGAGAAGATGAGCTCTCCGGATCATAACCAAGGATGCCGAGAATGATGCACTGAGCATGGATAATCTTAAACTGATGATCAATGCTCTACCGCTGGAAGGTCTCAAAGTCAGATCGCAGCTGCTAGTGGTCTCGAGAAAGAGTGTCCAACCGATCGAGAATCAGCTGTATATTGTTTGAGACGGGTGGCTGAGCTGAAGCTGGAGACGGCATAGAAGTAGCTGGTTGCTCAGGAACATCAAATGGTTGCTCAGGCGCAGCTGTTGACTCCGGAGCATCTGAGGGCTCAGGTGCAGGTGGTGGCTCAGAGGAAGATGGAATGTCAGCATCCGTGACACGCTCCTCAGGGTCAGAGTCAGCTGGAGGCCGAGGAACAAATCGGCGACGTGGAGGAGGTGGCTGAGCTCCTAATCTAAAGTCAGGAAGCTGATCGGGAGGATAGACATCATTAAGCATTCGATCGTCCTCCGGAGCTATCAAGGTATCCCGGTTTTTGGAATTGCTGGTTTTAATCCACTTCCCATTCTTCCAAGAAAAACCAATACTTGTCATTGCCTCTGGACCAATCCGTTTAGTGTCCATATGTCTAGTGTCTCAGAAAGGCACACCAAAGCGGTGCAGTATCTTAGTAATTATACTACCATATAGAAGCAAGCGGTGATTAACCGTTGGAGTACTCAATATGTGCCGCACAATAATATATGAGAGGTTTATGGGACGATTTGAAAGAAGGCTATTCAGTATGCCCACGTCCAACCTCGTGACCTCATCCGTGTGACCCTTCCTAGGTGTCACTATGCACTGTAGAATAAAATGAATAACACAGACTTGGAGAGGTAAAAGTTGAGACCGAAACAGAAGTAAACAAATATCATCAGTTAGGTCTCTATGGCGACATATATGATGGACTGCATCCATATGACGAAAATGATCAAAGCAAAGGATTTTCCTAGAGGTATAAATCTTATGTCCCTCATGTGAGATACCAAGAAGTTCACTTAAATCTATATGATCAAATTCAATTAGCAAACCACCAACTTGAGTAACTATCCTATTTTGGTTGCTATGGGAAATATCCATGTTCGAGTAAAAGACTCACACCAAGTTAGGATAGACTTGCTCATTAAAGTTAATAGCCGACTCCCAAGGTATAAGCATATCCCGAACACTTCTATCACAAACAACTAAGTTCCAAAAATCATTAAGATTAATACAAGAGGAGTCAAGTACCTTTCACCCATCGAAGCGATCTTCGAACCGTTTCGCTAAGGAAGGAGTGGAGAAGTGAATTATGGTAAATTCAGAGACTTTTTTAGGCTGAAAGAGGTGCACTTGAGGTGTAGATTTTCGCCGGATACTTCTCCGAGAGGATTCAGCCATGGATGAGCACGGTGAAATGAACTCCACAAGAGAGAGAGAAAATAATCGGTGATTTGATGAGAAATGAGTAAAGAATGTGAATGTGAGGCTCAATTTGGTTGAAAAAGGGAACAAAACGGATCAAAAATGGAGAAACCCAACTCGCGGCAGTTAGGGTTTAATTTTGGGAATTTTCGATTGAGGCTTTGATTTGAGGTTTTGAATCGGTGAAATTGTTTTAAAGGAGATAGGAAATGATTTTAATGGTTTGATTTGGTACAAGAAGCAAGAAAAATGAAGATTTGAGGAAGAAGAAAGCTTCGGCTACACAACTATGATGATAACGGTGAAAGGGTAAGCTGGAGAGGAAGAAGAAATGCCTTTGAACAGTTTTAAAACGTGAAGACGGTTAACCGTTTATTGTAAACTGTTAAAGGGTAACGAACAGAGGCTTGAGATTGAATAACGGTGAAGGCCTAAGAGCTTTAAGTGTTTGTTTCATCTAAAGTGCTTGTGCACAACAACTTCCGGCGGCTATATATTCAGCCTCGGTAGTTGAAAGAGCAACAGAGTTTTATTTCTTACTAAACCATGAAACAAGTGAGTGTCCTAGAACAAAGCAAGTTCCACTAATGCTTTTCCTATCCACTTTATGACTGGTAATGTCCGCATCCAAATAACTAGGGGTGGGCAAAACTGGGTTCAGGTCAACTCGATCGGGTTTCGAGTTGTTCGGGTGAGATGAAAATTAACCTGAATGGAACCTGAACTTACAACCCGACCTGATCCGATCTGATTTATATTCAGATCGGGTCGGGTCGGGTCGGGTTGAATTCGGGTAAGATATAATATGAAGTGGCTGGTGATGATGATCAACCAATGCTGGAACCTCCTCTTCCTGCCGGTGGCCATCAAACAAACCGGCATACCTCAAAAACACCACTCCCAACCCAAAAAACCAAAACAAACTCACAACCTCCTTCCTCTACTCAACCACCAGAAATTTCAACCAATTTGAACACATCTGACACCATTTCCAGGTCTCTGCGACCATACCTCCCTTATCTCGACACAAATCGGTAGCTAAAAACATCAAAAAATCCATCCAAAAAAAATCCAGTTCACGGCATTTACTCCTTACCAAACTGATTGCTGTAGCTTCTATTTCGAACACCGCGGACAGTTCTGAATAGCAATTAATATCATCTGAAGACCAATCCAATCTCAATCTGCCATTGTTGCCGTTGTTTGCCACCAGATCGAGCGATACCAGCTCACGGACAACACACCTTCGAGCTGCCACTGACACGCTTCTAGCAGCTAATCCCGGTCAATCTTGGCATCGGGAACTCGTGTGTGACGATCAGGAGCAGCCAAACCATCTTCAGCAACCGGAAACCGTGTATTGTAATTTGTGAAAAGAAATTTTGTGGTTTGTGTGTGTGCCGTGTGTGCTTTAGGTTTAGGTTTCTTTTTTTATATCACAACCCAATCGGGTTTCGGATCGAGTTTTACCCGATCAGATCACAATCCGATTGGGTTTCATCATTTTCACCCGATCGGGTTTCCTTTACAATCCGATCCGACCCGAACCCGAAATATTTCAGGTCGGATCGGATCGGGTCGGGTAATTTGCCCACCCCTACGAATAACATGTTAAATCTATATGAGTTCCCCTATGATACCAAAGGCCAACATTTATGGTTCCAATCAAATAACGAAAAATTCTTTTTACAGCAAACAAATGGGATTCCTTGGGACATGATTGAAATCTTGCACACAAACATACACTAAAAATGATATTGGGTCTATTTGCAGTCAAATAAAGTAAAGATCCGATCATACTTCGATACATTTTGATATCCACTTCTTTACCCTTTTCATCTTTGTCAAGCTTGATGGTAGTGCTCATAGGTGTGCTTTTTGCCGTTCCATTTTCATAGCCAAACCTTTTGAGTATATCTCCCACGTACTTGGCTTGGTTTATGAAGATGCCTTCCTCGTTTTGTTTGATTTGAAGACCAAGGAAGTACTTCAACTCTCCCATCATACTCATCTCAAATTCTTGACTCATACATAATGAAAATTGTTTACACAATAGCTCATTTGTAGAATGAAAAATAATATCATCAACATAAATTTGAACAATAAATATGTCTTGGTTCTTATTCTTAACAAAAAGAGTTGTGTCCGCTTTTCCCATCGAAAAATTGTTATCCAACAAGAAATTTTTAAGCCTATCATACCATGCTCTAGGAGCTTGATTTAAACCATATAAAACTTTAGATAACTTATACACATGATTGGGAAATTTTTCATTTTCAAAACCAGGAGGTTGTTTCGTATAAACTTTCTCCATAATATATCCATTTAAGAAAGCACTTTTGACATCCATTTGTTATAGAATAAAATTTTTATGACATGCATATGCTAACAACATTCTAATGGATTCTAGCCTTGCTACAGGTACAAAAGTTTTATCAAAATCAATTCCTTCTTCTTGGTTGTAACCTTGAGCCACTAGTCTAGCTTTATTTCTTACAACCACATTGGATTCATCTATTTTATTTCTAAATACCCATTTAGTGCCTATAATGGATTGATGTTCCGGACAAGGAACTAATTCCCACATATTGTTTCTCTTAAATTGATTCAACTCCTCTTACATTGTCATAATCTAAGATTCATCATTTTCAGCATCCGCAAAAGATTTTGGTTCAATTTGAGAAATGAATGCAGTATGCTCACATGTGTTTCTAAGAGATGATCTAGTGGTAACACCTCGTGAGGTATCTCCTAAAATTACATCCTTAGGGTGAGAGGAAATATACTTCCATTCATTGGGGAGTGTTTGAGAAGTACTTTCATTTTGCTCCACATTTAGTTTTTCATGATGTTCCTCTTGGATTCCATGTGGTGCATCTTCTTGGTTGACATTAAACGCTTCTTCTTGTTGTTCTTCTTCTGCATTATCATCAACAATAGCTTTCTCCATAGAGGAGGGGTTAGACTCATCAAAAGTAACATGCATAGATTCCTCCACAACTAAAATTCTCTTGTTATACACTCTATAAGCTTTGCTTGAATTTGAATAACCAAGAAAAACACCAACATCAGATTTTGAATCAAATTTACTAAGATTATCTTTTGTGTTCAACACAAAGCATTTGCATCTAAAAATTTTGAAATAGCCAATGTTGGGTTTTTTATTTTTCCAAAGTTCATATGAAGTTTTATAAAGATTAGGTCTAATCAACACCCGATTTAAAACATAACAAGCGGTGTTTACGGCTTCGGCCCAAAAATACTTAGGCAAGGAGTTTTCATTTAACATGGTCCTAGCCATTTCTTGAATAGACCTATTCTTTCTTTCTACTGCTCTATTTTTTTGTGGAAACCTAAGTGATGAAAATTGATGTTCAATGCCAAAATCATTAAAAAAAATTTCAAATGCATGATTTTCAAATTCTCCGCCATGAGCACTTCTAACACAAGAAATAGAATAGCCTTTTTCATTTTGAACCCTTTTATGGAAAATTCAAAATGCATTAATGGCATTATCCTTATTAGCTAA
This sequence comes from Citrus glauca, assembly GCA_029633175.1. Classification (NCBI taxonomy): domain Eukaryota; kingdom Viridiplantae; phylum Streptophyta; class Magnoliopsida; order Sapindales; family Rutaceae; genus Citrus; species Citrus glauca. Next base: position 1,826,833 of record JAQOOD010000006.1, read on the forward strand.
GAACAATACCCATGTGAATTTAGAATAGTCATCCACAATTACAAATGCATAATATTTGCCACTTAAACTAGCATATCTAGAAGGTCCAAACAAATCTATATGAAGTAATTGAAGTGGTTTTGAAGTAGAGATATGATTCTTGTTTTTTAAGGAAGTCTTGATTTGTTTTCCAAATTGGCATGCTTCACAAATTCTATCTTTTTGAAAACTAATTTTTGGAAGACCTTTAACTAGATCATTTTTCATGATTTTTGAAATCAAATCCATGCTTGCATGTCCTAATCTTCTATGCCATAGCCAACTATCATCATGTAATGCAAAAAAACATTTATCAAGAGTAGATGCACATTCTATGTCAATGGTATAAACATTACCACATCTATTTCTCATCAACACAGTTTTCCCATCACATGCATTCTCAATAACACAACTTGATTTATCAAAGACAACTTTATAACTTTTGTCACATAATTGACTAATGCTTATTAAATTGTGTTTCAGGTTCTCAACCAAACATAATTTCTTAATTAGAGTTGAAGATACTTTACCAACATTTCCAATTCCAAGGTTTTTTTCCTTTTGAGTTGTCTCCAAACGATACATCTCCACCATTTTTAATTTTGGTGAAGCTTGAGAACCAAGAATAATTCCCTATCATGTGTCTTGAACAACTGCTGTCCAAGTACCACTTATTTTTTTTCTTCTTCAAGCTCTGGAAAGAAAATCTCAAGTTTTAGATACCCAAACTTTTTTGGGGCCTTGAGAGTTAGCAATGGTTCCTTTTGGAACCCAAACACATTTCATACCATAATATGCATTTCTCTTCACTGCACATCTATGTTTCATATGACTATCTTGATTACAATAATGACATGCAATTTTATTGTTAATAGATTTATTCCTCACAAAATAGCTCTTGTAAAATTTTTGCTTCAAATTTGGTTTATAACCAATGCCACTTTGTCAAATACAAATTTTTATAAGTTTAGCAAATTATCCAACATTTTTTGCCTATTTGTAAATTTCAAGACAATATCATTTAACTCATTGCTCTTTTTCTTGAGCAATTCATTTTCACTTTTCAACTCATCTATGTGTGATTCTAAGTGCTCATGTACGATGCTAGGCTTCTCATTTGATAATGCAATTTCATCATGCAAAGTCTTGTTTCCTACTTCTAGGCATACAATTTTTGGATTTAAAGATTCATTTTCATTTTTAAGCTTTGCCATTTCCTTTTTAAAACATGCATTCTTTTTACCAATCTTCATCAACTCATTATGCAAATCTTTAAAGGCATCATACAATTCATCATAGGTAGGATCACTTACTTCATTGAGATCATCATCATCTCCTATTGCCATAAGTGCTAGGTTTGAGACTTCTTACGATCCTTTCTCATCACTTGAATCTTCCTCGCTATCATCCCAAGTTGCAACCATGGCTTTCTTCTTGTGTTTGTTGATAAGTGGACACTCCAATCTAATATGACCAGGCTTCTTGTATTCATAGCATGTGATTGCCTCCTTCTTTTCCCTATAATTCTTGAAGTTTCTGAAATTTCTTCGCTCTCCGGTTTTCATGAAGAATTTTCTAAACCTCCTTGCTAGCATGGCTAGCTCTTCATCATCCGGTTCACTCTCCCCATCACTCTCATGTTTTGAAGCTTTGAGAGCAATGTTTTTCGTTCTCTCCTCATGCCCTTTTTCTGCTGCTAAATCTTCTTCATATAAAATAAAAGAACCAATTAAATCATCAAGAGACAAAGTATTTAAACCTTTTGCTTCCTCAATGGTAGCCCTTTTAGGTCTCCATTCTTTAGATAGTGACCTAATAATTTTCTTGAATTTTTTGCTATTTAAAAAAGTCTTCCCTAGAGCTCCTATAGTGTTTACTATGTCCGTAAATCTAGTATACATAGAGTACACATTTTTATTTTGTTCCATTTGAAACAATTCATATTGCCGAGTGTACCTACTTATTTTAGATTCTTTCACTTGATTTGTGCCTTCATAGACAACCTCAAGTTTGTGCCAAATCTCATTAGCACTTTCACAATTAGACACTCTATGAAGCTCTTTCTTATCTAGTGCACAAAACAAGGCATTCATAGCTTTGGAGTTTAGAGAGTCTTTTCTCGTTTCAAGTTCATTCTAATCTCGTAAAGGTTTTAGAACATCTAGAGATGGCAAAACATTGGGTCGGGCTCGGGCTTGGCCAAACCCAACCCGACCCGATCAATAAAGAACTAAAGCCCGACCCTAAAAAAGCCCTACATATTATAGTTAGGGTCGGGTCGGGCCTGACCCGAATCGGGCCAAGGTAAAGTCAGGCTAACAAAATTTAATTCTCAATTCCACAATTAATTCTACAATTATTTCAATAATTTTCAATTTCAAAATCCATAATGAAAAATACATAATACAATTAAATTAAAAACACACAATGTAATTTTTCAACAATTCTAACCAAATCAATTCCATAACCCAATATAAAAAAAAAATATCTTATACAATAATACCAGAATTTAATTCTCAATTCTACAACTAATTCCACAATTATTTCAATCATTTCCAATTTCAAAATCCATAATGAATAATACATAATACAATTAAATTAAAAATACACAATGTAATTTTTCAAAAATTCTAACCAAATTAATTTCACAATTGTTGTATTTGTTTTTGGTAAATAGGGTCGGGTCGGGTTGGGCCGGGCTGGCTTAAAGCCCGACCCTGACCCTAAATTTATTCGGGCTCTAAAATTATGGCCCGACCGTGATCCGAAACCCGAAAATTCGGGCCAAAGCGCTAATAATTAGGGTCGGGCCAATCGGGCTAAAAATCGGGCCGGGCTAAATTGCCAAGCTTAGGAACATCTTCTCCAACTTCATTTTTAGTCAAGGCCATAAAAGGACCATCAATAACAAGTTCCCAAATTTCATAATCTAAGGCTTGCAAGTAAATTCTCATCCTAGTTTTCTAATAAGGGTAATCATTACCATCAAAGAAAGGTGGTCTAGTGGTGGATTGTCCTTCCCTAAATGTGGAATCACTTTGAGTTGCCATTGATCTTTAGCTCTAGACGATTAAGTCTAAATGAGAATACCAAGCTCTGATACCAAATAAAATTCTAAATAGGCAACCCAAGAGGGAGGGTGAATTGGGATTATATAAATTATTCAACTAAAAACAAATTTTCATGCAAATCTAAAAATGAAACTTAAAGCAATAATAATTAAATCGATCACAAATTAAAAACATAAGGGAAAAGAGAATCAAAGACGGAGATTTTTACGTGGTTCGGCCAACCTCGCTTACGTCTACGCCTCCAAGCTTTTCCGGGCTTGAGGATTTCACTAAGCAAGCCTCCAAGGCTTCAATTGCTTACACTTGACTTCCATTGTGTCAATAACCTTTACAATGAGAGATTATCCCCAATCTCTTAACCCAAGTGTATCACAACACTTACAATCACTCACAAAGAAATATTACAAACTGTTTTTCTCTCACACTATATCTAATATTACAAATTAATGCTCAAAGTGTAAATAGATGGAGTAAGAATGTGTTTTAAAGCTCTATGAAGATTGCAAACTCGAGTATAAGCTCAATGGTTGTGTGGTGATGAGTCTTCTTTGAATTTGAATAAGCTTATTTATAATAAGAGCTGAAAAACTAGCCGTTATTCGCTGTCTGTCCGAAAACAGTTCATCGTTAGCCGTTAACGGTTAACTGTTTGTGCTGGTCAAAGTTACCGTTGGGCCAGATTTCAAATAAACAATTTGCCGTTTAGGTTACCCTTTTGCCGTTAACTTCCAGAGACCTGCAAAAAGAATACCCGTTATCCGTTTCAAGTAAACGGCTAAGGCTTTACATAAAGTGACTCTCTGGATGTTATCGTTTACCCGTTTGTCAATAAACGATTCACCATTAGTTTCCAATAACCTGCAAAAGGAACAACGGTTATCCGTTTTAAGTAAACGGCTAAGGATTTGTGTGAAGTGACTCTCTGGATGTTATCAGTTAACCGTTTGTAATAAACGGTTCACCGTTAATTTCCAGTAAGCTTTCCATTTCCTCTTTTTTTCACTAATCGGTTAGAGTTTCGGCAAACCTTTGGTCTCTGGTCGTAATCGGTTAACCGTTTATAAATAATCGGTTCACCGTTTAGTTCCAGAAACACATTTTAAACCAGATTTTGCAAAGAATCTTTTTCCAATTAAAAAACATCTTTTATAATTATGAATGAGGTAGTTTTTATGACTTTCATTTGTTAAGAAATAACTCCAATATTTTTATCAAAAATCATTTAAGGTTTGTTATCATCAAAATCAATATTATTAACATATTCATGTTAACAAATGTTTCACAAATCATTTCTCTATTAGACTCACCTATAAATAATATTAGTAGAAGTTTTGAAGGGAATTTTTCTAAAGTCCTAACAATATCACATTTAGAGAAAATATACTTTACTGCATTGTTTGCACTTTATAGATCCAAGCCATTTGTGGTGACGACACTGTTATCAGATGATGACTTGTTTTATCATATGCATTGGACGACAATCTAGACAACGATTTAAAATTTTCAACATGTTTGTCTTATAAATTTTATTAATAACTTCATTTGTTTAGTAATGCCCAAGATTAATTATTTAAGGAGAGACTTATTAAATTGAAAATGAATTTTGTTTGTTGAGTTGGAATGTTATCTTTAAACCCATTGGGGTGGATTCACAATGAAATGCATTGCATTTATTATCCTTCTATTGTACAAACCATCCTAAGTATCTTTTACATCTTTTATGTTGCAAATTATTACAACATGACTAAAATGTTAACATACCAAGAGAAATGCAAGTCGCCAAATTCAAAAGTGGACTATTACTTACCTTTGCAATTTTTTGTGAGTATTTCACATAATAATTTTGATGTGGCAATTTTGAAATATTTTTCAATAATATTATGTCCATATATGACTTAGACAATGTGCAAGATGAGAGATAGTAACTTGAGTTGTTTCATGCAAGACATTAATTTTTAGAAAAAGCTTATATTGGAGTTTTCTCGTTGTTCTAAAGTCTGTATACTTTATGGCTAAAATGTTATACAATGGTGAAAGTGTAGTATAATTTCAGCAAATTATAATTTTTAACGGTTGTTTACTGGGATTGTTATAGATTTACATTTCGATACATGAATTGTCATTGGTACTTAGTTCTTGTTAATATTTCAAAAATGGGAGCTAAGATTTAGGATCCTTTACATAGTCATTAAACAAGCAGTCGCATGTAAAACACACTAAAAATATTATTAGTCATTGTATTCTTTGAAATTAGGAGTTGTATTGATTACTATGAACATAAAAGTATCCAAGACTAACAAGTATTAATTTTATTTGTTCGTTGCATTTAGTAACTTTAGACTTCATTCTCAATGAAGACATCAAAAGTTTACATGGAAAAAAAACTAATGAAATATGCAAATATCAACTATAATCAAAAGCACAATTAAACAATATATTCACAATGATAATGAACTATTAAGAATATATATCTATACACACACACACTCATGCTAGTAATTTTGTGAGAAGATGAGTGTGTTGGAAGGAAGACATTTTCAATTATTTAAGATGCACCTCCAATGCCAAATAAACTAGATATATATGATATATACCAACAATACTCATTATTTAGTTGTTAACAAGCCAACAAATGAAGAATGTTTTATAAATATCTCTTACTCCAATTAAGAGTTGGACTTATTATGTGTTTGCTAATGAACCAAATAAAATATTTTTTTGTCCATAATCATAATCATGAAAATATTTTTTTCCTCCATAATAAATACTGCAACTATATTGCTGAAGTGGATTTTAGAAAAAACAAAAATAAAAAATTGAAAGAAACCACAGCTGTATCAAACAAAACGGGTCATATCAAATAATAAAGTATGCAATGAATAAAGAGAAGTAGATGAAGAAATTTAATTCAACTAGAAAAATTACCAACCCAAGTAACCAAACTACTGACACTCGATCTATAAGTGAACTCGACTCTCTGAACATACTTCCACTTTTAACATATATTTTATAGATACTTCATCCTTACATTCTAAGAGCATGCCATTCATTTGTATAATGTCTACTAGTTTTTTAATATTGTTGCCTCAATTTTACATATAACAAATATTTCTAGATTTTCCAACACTTCGAACATTTGGTCACTATAGAAAGGTATGATAACTTAAAAAAAAAAAATTCTACATATCTTCAACGAAGTAGTATAAGAATTCATTGGCTAGTGTTGAAGAGTGGTATGCTTACATGTTAGCACACGCTTGACTATATTTGGTAGTAAACCCTAATTTTTATCATGGGTTTTTTTATAACTAGTTTACTTAAAGAGCTAGATGTGTAAAAATTTTGCATAATTCTTTTTGATAAGTTACATTTAAAAAAACATATTAGAACAATCATTCATATTTTTTATATAATAATAATAATTTTAATGTACTTGTATATATCCATCCACCGCCATGGAGAATGTATATGTGACTACTTAGTTCAAGTACTAACTAATGGAGATTTAACATGCCTGTATGTCAGCACACTCTAAAATGCGGGTTATTGACCTAATCAACTAGCTATTGACCTTGGAGAAGAAAAATAATTTCGTTATTTTGGAAATACATAGGTTGATTTTTCAGTTACAATTGGTTCATAATGTATGAATGCGTGGATGGGGGTTAATGGTGACATTGATGAGCTTTAGTATTGCATGGGAGGTCGGTTTGTTAAATAGGTTTTCTATTTCTAACAATAGCTTGAAAAATATTTTTTCATTAACTTTGTTGAAGTTGACGTTGATGAATCAGTAAGATTCGCACTTGTACTACTTATGGAGCGACTCTTTCTTGAAAGATCAAATTCATGTGTTATTGACAATACCCCGCTGAAGCTTGCAAACAACCTTAATGTGTTCGATGTGTGCTCTTTGGGTATTGTTGTATGGACTTAAACTTGTAATTTTATTATCAGGGCAATGTTTATGAGGGCACAAAATTTATTTATGAAAATATTTCAAATAAAGTGTATGCAGAAGACAAGTACAACCTCAGTAAATTTGCATTTACTCTTACAATAAGATCAAGTGATAGTATTAGTTTAAAAATGATTATATTTTATGTAATATACAACACATCATTACACCTTCAATGCCTATAATATATGTTACTTTTGTAGGTGTGGATATTTAAAAGCATCATATTGGCTCGTAACCTCAATCTAATTTATCAAAATGATTAAGACATTCCACGGATACTGAGATAGATAACACATGATCCTCTTTCAGATAGACTAGTGGGCAACGACTTATTCCAATTCCTACTGTTCAATGTAAAATCTTTGATATTGTTAATGCCTAAATATAGAGGGATCAAAACTGTACGGTAAAATTTGTTGAGATATTACTTCAATAAAAAATTTTATGAGTTCATTAAAGTTTCACTCATAAAATCTAGTGAAAGAGCATCAAACACAAACTTCAAACACAAAACGACCGCAACTAAAAAGTAAGAATGTTCATTGTATTTTTTCTAAAATAATTTACTTATTGAGTTTATATAGGTTGTAATAGTTATGATTATGCAACATATGTTTAAATCTTTATACTAGGTGTAAAAAAATTGTGTCATATGGAATATGAAAAAAATTATATTATTAAATATAACTTTTAAGGATGTTAATTATTTATACATTTTTTATAATATAAAAATAACGATGTCCTCATGCCTATTTTCAGCATTGATAATATGTATGAAAACATTACTGAAATGATTGTTAGAAGCATGAGAAATGAGTTCAAAAATTGAAAGAATCAAATCAAAATTAAGGTAAAAGAGGAGATGAAGTTGCGGTATATGATTGTTATTAAAAAGATAAGTGTTGAGTACTAGAGGATGCATATTTATAAATGATAAAATTATTATTTTATACTCAAAGTTTCACTAGCATTTCTACTTTTATGTATTTAAATCCTCTAACCTTTAATTGTGTGTGTTTTACTATAATTTAAATATTTTGTGTATTTCTAGGGTATTCTGGTCATTTCACGATTAACAAGAAGTCGGACAATAAAATAGATGATATTTTTTAGCTCAAAACAACTAAAAACCTTAGGAAGAACATAAAATTATATACAATAATATTCATATATATGGTACTTTTTATATATATGGAATTACTCACATGTATAGTACTGTTCACATATATGGTATAATGATGTAGCATTGATCGATAATATGGCAGCATCCTATTAGATTAATAATGTGGCAATGATAACGTTAACTGATAATGTGACGTTAATCGATGATGTGACAAGATTTTATTGGACCAAAAGGATAATGTGTTGTTAACTAATGATGTGGCAGCATATTATTGGACTGAAATGCTAAGGTGACATTAATTGGTGATGTGTTCCAAGCAATCAAAACTTGTCACGTGGTGCAATATTAAGTGTTTGAATTGTTTTCATTCTATAGTCATGATTTACTCATTGTATATATAAATATAGGGCTCTCTTCATAAGTTAACACTCTTGAATTTATTTTTTAACCTCATTTTTTGTAATTCTCTATCTATCTTATACTTTCTAAGTATTTTAATAAAATTCATATTTTGTCCCTACTTAAAAAATAAATAGCTAATTTAATTTTAAACTTGGGTTGAAAGTAAAGTCTTAACATGATCTATGGGATTAGTTTGACTCATTGTCGATAGACATTGTATTTTAATTAAATTTTGTTTGGTTTAACATTTTCGATAGAAAGATTATTATCGTCTGATACAACGTATTCTTGATACCACACTTAATGAAAGAACATTACCCTTTGGCACACTAAATGCTTGATATCATATTTATTATAGTGATGATTATGAAGAGTGGAACTATCCCTTTATAAATTAATTAGAACTAAAAAAATATTAAGCGTATGGTGAAATGTTTATTATGAATCAAGAGACTCAATCATTTCATTTGCATTGGTTCATCTATGATTCATTATCGTCATTTTATTTTATTTTACATCACTTCCAACCAACTCACATACACTCTTAGTAAATTGACCCTATATATAATTAAATCTATATTTTCATGGGATCGACAGTTGTCATTATAAATCTATTGTACAATAGATCCGTGCGTTTGTAAGTACAATAAAATTTGCACAATAATAAATAAGCCAAGGAAAGTGAAGCTAGAATCTATTAAGGGAGATGATGATGGGCCAAACCAATAGGAGCTTAGTAAGACATGTTATATTGTATTCCAAACAATGATATTTATTATTTTTTGTATTTTATAAACCTTTATAATTTTCCACACAATGTTCTTAATTTAATTTGGTGCTATAAATTCGTAGATATTCTGACTTATTAATAAATACATGGTTGTAGATTGTTGGGTACTCTAAGGTTAATGCTTGCCTAATTGACATTAATAAAGAAGTTTTCCAAACTCCCCCAAGTAATTTGCCCAATAGTGGCAATATCTATACTTTCACAAGGTTAAAAAGGATTATATTAAAGGGAGTTTTCGATGTTTTGTGCAAATAGAAATGGTAAATCAACAGAAGAAAAAATGATAGGAGAGTGAGTTGTAGAGACGGATAAAGTTGGCCTAGTTGAGTCATTATTGAATCATATGAACTTGGATGATGAAATTAATATCAATAGTCTAATTAATACAAAGATTAAATAAGGAATGTGAAGGTGGATTGAAAGTGTCCTTACCAACATCATAAATGTTAAAAAGTTTTGGAATATTGAAATTACGATGTCTTCTAGCTGGTTACGGATGGTAGTGGGTAATAAATGGATTGAAGGAGATTTTTTTGAAAAAAAATTATTAAATATGGTGCACAATTTCGACTATAGTATTATGTACTTTTTTAAGTAAACTAACTATATAATTGGATTGTTATCACATGTAGCATAGTCTGTATACATCAATATCATTCACCACCAGATAATGATGTATCCTAAAAATGTAAGAAATAGAAGCAGTATAACTGATCATGAATTTTGGGCATGATTAATAACAATGCGGCAAAGTTTTATTGAATCATGCTTACATAAATTAATATAGTAATTTACATTATAATATTACTTTAAAAATATTATAACAATCATTAACTTTTATTTTTTTATACAATAACAATCATTTTAATGTACTAATATATATCCATGCAATGTAGTGGAGAATGTATATATTATTACCCAGTTTAAGTACCAAGTGGAGAAAATTCAACATGTCATGTGGTAGCACACTTTAAAATGAGGGTTATTAATCTAATTAACCAATTGCTAATACCAAAGCAAAAAAAAAACTTCGTAAAATAACCCCGGGTTATGTTTTGGACATGCATATGTTGAATTTTCAGTTACAGTTAGTTCATAATGTATGAATGCGTGATGTGGAGGTTCATGGTGACATTGAGGAGCTTTAGTACTATACCAGAGGTCGGTTTTGTTAAATTCTCATGCCAAGAGTTTGCTTTTATAATTGTTTGGTGTATGTCCCATATTTGAGCATGAGCAAAAGTTATTATCTCGTCCAATGGGCTCCAATCGAGCTAAGTTTATGAATAATAGGTTTTCTTTTTTCTGGGCGACAACTTGAAGAATATTTTGCTTCCATTAATTTTGCTAAAGTTGACATTGATAAAGTAGTAAGATTCGCACTTGTACTACTTGTGGAGCGACTTTTTCTTGGAAGATCATATTCATGTGTTATTAATGATACCCTACTGAAGCTTGTGGGCAATTTTGATGTGTTTGATGCATACCTTTTGGGGACTGTTGTTTAGACTGAAATTTATAACTTTATTATTAGGGTAGTGTCTATGGGGGCGTAAAATTTAAACCACAGAAAGATTTCAAATAGTGTATGCAGAAGACAAGTACAAGCTCCATAGATTTGTATTTGCTCTTACGGGAAGATCAAGTGACAATATTAGTTTAAAAATGACCATACTTTCTAAAATGTATGATACATCATTACACCTTAAATGTTTATATTATATGTTACATTTGTAGATGTGGATGTTTAAGAGCATCGTATTGGTTGGCAGCCTCTATGTAATTTGTCAGAATAATCAACACATTTCACGTATACTGAGATAAAGGACACATGATACTCCTTCAAATAAACTAGTGGGCAACGACTTATTCTAATTCTAGCTGTTCAATATCAAATCTTTGATATTGTTAATGTATGAGGATAGAGGGATTAAAACTGTATATTAGGAAAGCTTTTTGAGGTATCACTTTGACAGAAATATTTTATATGTTCGTTGATGTTTTACCCATCAAATCTGGTGGAAGAGTATCAAACATAGACTTCAAACATAAAATAATCACAACCCAAAAAGTAATAATGTTCATTGTCTCTTTTCTACAATAATTTACATGCTTAGTTCATACAGGTTGTAATAGCTATGATTATACAGCATATATTTAAATCTTTGTACTAAGTGTAAAAAATTATGTTCGTAAACATAATTTATAAGGATGTTGATTATTTATGCATTACTTTTATAATAGAAAAATAACAATGTCCACATGCCCACTGTTGGCATTGATAATAACATGTACGAAAACATTATTGAAGAGATTGTCAGAAGTATGAGAGGTGAGCTGGAAAAATTCAAGAATCAAATCAAGGCTGAGATGATGGAAGAGATGAAGTTGTGGCATATGATTACTGTTGAGGAGATAAGCAAGCTAAGGAAAATGGAGATATAATCTATTGACGGAGATGATGATGGGCCAAACCAATTAGAGGTTTGTGAGACATTTTATAATTTATTTCAAACAATGACATTTATTATTTTTTATATTTTATAAATCTTTATAATTTTTCATGCAATGTTCTTAATATAATTGTGTGCTATAAATTCATAGATATTCTGACTAATTAACAAAATATATGTGTGTATATTATTGGGTACTCCGAGGTGGATGTCTGCTTACTTGACATTAATGAAGAAGCTTTCCAAATGGCCCAAGCAATTTTCCCAATGGTGGCAACTTCCATTCTTTTACGAGATCCAAAAGGGTTATATTAAAGGGAGTTTGGATGCTTTATGCAAATAAAAATGTTGAATCATTAAGAGAGAAAACTATAGAGACAAATTAACTTGGCCCAATTGAGTCATTATTGAACCATATGGACTTGGATAATGAAATTAATATCAATAATCCAATTTATACAAAGATTAGAGAATGAATATAAAGGTGAATTGAAAGTATCCCTTCCAACATCATAGAAGTTAAAATTTTTATAATGTTGAAATTACGATATCTCTTAACTGGTTATGGATGATAGTGGATAATGAATTGATTGAAGGATAATTTTTTGAAAATATTCTCATAAATAGGGTACACAATTTGGTTTATAGTATTATATTCTTTTAATAAACTAACTATATAATTATATTGTTATTACTTGCAGCATATGTCTATCCATATTAATATCATCATTTACCACCAGATGATGAAGTATCCCAAAAATGTGGGAAATACAAGTGGTATAATTGACCATGAATTTGGGGTATAGTTAATAACAATTCGGCAAAGTTTTGTTGAATGTCACATGAACTTGCATAAACTAGTATAGTAATTTTCATTGTAATATTTATAAAGTGTCACTAATGTTGATAAAGGTTGATTTGATGAAAGCATCATAAAAGGATTTGTAAAAGGCAAAATAGCATAGACAAATTTCATGAGGTATAAGTATTATGTTTCAATTATTTTAGGAACATTATAATTTATTTGTCTTGTTTAATTAGCTTAAATTTTCTTATGCAGATATCTATGCCAATAAACATACGTGGGTGCATTGGGTGGTTGCGACGGTAAATGTCGTTGTCAAAACTATTACCATTTATGATCTAATTTTAATGTCATTTACTGATGATGAGATTTTGGCTTCTGTGCACCCATTGTGTGCGATAATGCCCCAATTTCCAATGTAATGCCCCAGCTTCTATGTTAATAGGAGATATCTGAACATAAGCTTTGATCTTTATAGATTTATGCATATTCAATTTGGTGTCTTACAACACCGTTATGAGTGAGGAGATTACAAACCCTATGTTCTAAAGGTAATTAAGTATTTAATATTTGGTATGCTGCCTTTCAATTTTACATGTGAACATAAAGGCCTAATATGTAGGAAGATTATGGTAGATATATGAATGGCACATACTCAGTAAAACAATAAAAAAAAATGTCTCTGTGGTTGGCTTTTGGTATAATATAGATTTTATGCTTTATGATCATGCCTTCGTATTTTGACTTATATCTCAGTTGCAAGTTTGTTGGATCATGCATGCACTTAATCCAAACCTTATATATTGAGAAAACTTCAAATTAAATGGGTCAGGCTTCAAGCATCAAACTATTAACTAATACCAAATAATTTTAGTTGAAGAAATAGACCATTTTAGCTCTCAATTACAAAAGGGTATAATATTGACCTAAAAGCACTCAAAGCTTTGGTTCAAAACTCAAACTACTAATAATAATATCCAGTTCATTCAAGCCACTAGTATAGAAATAGAACAAAGAAATCTTAATCACCGATATTAGTAAAATGACCTACATTAATAATCTCCAAAGGCATGTCGAGCATCTAAACAAAAATGTAATCTCAAAGTTTAAGATATGTAACTTGCCAAATGTATTCATTAGAAACATCTAAGCAAATTATTTGAGCAACTGACTTTATTTGTCTCGGTGTCATGTCCATTGTATATTTTCCTCTCATAAGGATGCCCAGACAGCTTTTGCTACTCTGAGATTACTACTGGATATGTAGTAAGATAAAACAAAAAAAATTACAGGAACTCCATTTGCAATAAAATCAAAATACATTAAATAATCATCTTTTATTTTAAAAAATCTTCGTAGTACAAGACCTTATATGAACCCATCGTTGCATCAATTAAGTTCGAGAAACCTGGCAAAGTCAATAACAAAACATAAGACTTTCTAAAACTAATAACAGAATGCATGCCAACAGCATTTGATGGTAAGGATTCAAAATCCATTCCAAAAATTGACCCATCTTCCCTCAATGGTTCCTCTAACTGCGCTTCCACAAAGGCAATCACTTTGAATTCTATTAGTGATTGTTATGACTCATAAGACATCTTTACAATTGGCTAATGATTCATTAAACCTCGGGAAGGCTGCAATACATTCCTAAGCTCCCATTAAAGAAGAACTCGAGGTGATCCTTAGCCGAGCCATAATCACTCCCAGGCCCAGCCCAGCTCTCAATCTATAAGAGATTTTCCATTATCACAACCACATTTTTTCGCTTTTTTTTGGGGCAAATTCTCCTTTTCCTTCTTATCTTTCACTCTTCTATGACAAAAGAAGATTTAATATTTATTAATAAAATGCAACCCTCTCTCATTCTCATAGTTTAATGTTATTATATATAATGTTGAGAATAATGAATAGCAACAAAGTTAAAATAGAATCATATACCCCTATTATCAAGAACACCCATCTTCAAGAACCCGCACAATTCTTAGGCAGTGGTTGTCAAGACTAAAAGTATGATTTTTTTTTTTTTTTTGTGAAATTGGGAATTTGAGGATCAAGTTTGGTCGTTTGGCTTTCATTGTTTGCAGCTACCGAATGCCCATCCCTAACAATAGCCTATAAGTGCAAACTATTTTTCTCTATTTACAGACTTGCACAACATGGGGTCTATTGCCACAGCAGCACTGGATGATCAGGAGCAACACCGGATGATCAAGATTACTGCCGGTGGTTATGAATAAATATTACTAAAACCTTATATCTCATTTCTATCTATTGGGCATTAGCTCACTCCTACTTTTTAGGTCTTAGATACTGACAGCTTGGTGTAAATGAGAGTGGTGTGCTTTCTTTGTAACGGTAGGCTTATAGCTCATGAGGGGATGTCTGCGTATATTAAATTTGTATATGTTGTGGTTGATTGGTGCATTGTATTTTTTTGGTTTATAGCTAATGGGTCCATGAGGCCCAATGCGAGTACAGGGACATTGATTTATATCTTATGGGTGGTGTTAATAACTTAATTGTCAAGCTTAAGGATTAGTTTGCTTGTAGGAGGAAGTCTTAGACATTTATTTTCCTATTAAAATATTCTGGATTCTCACGTGCCTGGGAGTTGAGGCATGACGGAACATTAATCTTTGACTTTTTAAGTTAGAGAATAGGGTAATTTAGATTAGGATTCATTTATTGTGTTTGAAAAATAATTCGTTAAATAAATGAGTGAATTTAATTCAATTCGTTAAATAATTGAATCAAATTCGAATTTGAAGTTATCGTTTTATTTATTCGTTTAGAATTTGTTTGTAATTTGAAAGATCCAAATTTTATGGTTTTCCTATTTTATTTTCATTAATTTTTTTATTAATTATTATTATTTTTATAAACAAATTCAGATTCAATTGCTTTGTTATTAATTTTTCATAAATAAACTAAACGATTTATAAACAAATCTAAGCTCGATCAATTAATTTAATTTTATACAGTAACAAATTAAACGGATGAAGAGTCGAATCCGGATAAATAAATTGAAATCCTTAAATTTTGACTCATTTTATTTATTCATTTTGCCACCTCTACGGATACAATCCAACGTATTATATGATTGTTATTGTTATTTTATCATTCCTTTTTATCATGTGCTTGTTCGGAGCTCGGGGGAGTCCTCGAGTGTATCGAAGTAAAAGCAGACGTTTCGTGACTTCGTGTGCAGACAAAACTTGACAAACGTTACTTTACTTGAAACAACTGAAAAATAAAACGAGAAACAGAAAATAAATTTTGTTACGCACATGAACAACACGTGCACGTCATTTATGTCCTTCTCTGTTCATTAATGCCTCCCCGTCTTCCACAAATGCCCTTCATTGTTATAGTAATTACCGACTTTGACCTCTCTTTTCTGGTCTTCTTGCTCCGTTGAAGTTCCATCAAGAAAAATTTTGGGGAAAAAAGCAATTCAATCGAGAAAGATTACTTTGTACATTTAATTTAGAGTTATCCCGGAATATTCGAGATATGGTGGGTCACGTTTGGACAAGGGCCACCCGAAATTAACCCACCCTCCAAGAAATTGAGCTAAAATAAACTATAATGCATAATTATATTTAAAAAAATCATGCATTACAATTTTGAATTTTCTTTTACAAAGGGTTTCTATGGCATATACTAAGGGATTACTCATTTAAAAGAAAGATAATCTAATATTTTAATTAAAAAAATCATGTGATCAGTGTAGTGACAGATAAAATTATTCCAAAACTTGTAAAAAGAATTCAGTGTGCATGTGATTAATAATTGAATATTACAGAATCAATAGTTTCATCGTATCATTGAAAATTTTTAAAAGTAATAATATGGTTATAAAGTTTGTATCTCAAATAATATAATATTTTAGTTGTTAGTAAGAAATTATTTTGTTGGTGAAAATTTGTCTCATTAATAATAGTATATGAAAAATCAACTATTACTATTATAAATTCTAAACTTTTATTTTAAAAAACTATCTCAAATGATGTGGTACTCATTAATTAGTTTGTAAGATAATATAATTATTTTACCTTAATTTTGTAAGAAATTATCAATCATTTAAAGAATTATCAATTATTTAATGAATGACACATTATTTGAGATAAAATTAAGGATAAAAAATTTAAGATGCTTATCGTTACTCCTAAATATAATGTGATAGTCATTGATTAGTAACCCATCATTTAGGATATAAGTGTGACACATCCCATAATTTTATCTCAAAAATAGTCTAGAACGAGGTGCTATTCATCAATTGAAAGGCAAAATAATGCAATCAATTCATTTTAATGTTATAAATAATTATTAATTACTTAATGAACGACACATCATATATTATATCATTTGAGATAACATTAAAGATAAAAGTTTTGGACATCTATCATTACTCAAAATTTATATCAAGTCCCTTCTTTATACTCAATATCATTACTCATTTTTTTACTCAACTTCCTATCTATTAAAAAAGTTAATAAAAAAATCATTACTCATTTTTTGAATTATTTAATTTTAATACAAAAAAAATCTATTTTTTAACTATTGAAATTACTTCTTTCGAATCGAACCTATTCTTTAAGACAACTTTTATAATTCTACATTTTTAAAGAAACTAATCAAAGATTTAACTAGATGTCTCACAAAAATTAAATATTTAAATAAAGGATTTTAAATTAAAAATTAAAAGATTTTTAGCATGGTTAACCGTTTACAATTATAATACTAAAATTTTTTCTTTTAAGAAATAGTGGAGGGGGCATTTCGTCATTTTACTGTCTTTTATTATTATATTTCTTTTTCCAGTGTTTCTTAGAAGTTTCATTCATTAAATTTTGTTACTTCAAGACAATAGTAATGGAACAGAAGCGGTGCTGGCCCGGTTCAGTACACACGTGAGAAATCTAATTTACAAAGAGCTCGCACGTAATTCCAAAAACACCAAGCCATTAAGTCAACAATTACACACCATCTCTGAAGGTGTTTCCGTCAATAAACTCAAACCACAGGACTAGTTGTTGAATAGTGGCTCAGGATCGCCAATATATATTTAGGATTCAACTATTTGAACTCACTAATTTATTCAATAAATTTATTTTAAAATTTTAAATTTTACTTAATAAACCTACTAAAATACTTAATATACTCTTTTTAAATCTAATTTTTATAATAATAATAATTTTACTCATTAAACCGATAATATTTATTTATAAACTCATTAGGTTAGAAATGGATTATTAATTAAAAATTTAATAATCAATTTTGAGTGAATGACCCTCGTTTAAGGACAAATGAATTAAAATATTTTTAATGGAGAAGATAGTTATCATCATAAAATTATTTTTTTAAGTTATATTATATTGATGAGAAAAATCTTGTATGCTAGTATGAAAATCTATTATGAAAAATTTGAGAAAAAATATTTTTTCAGAATTTGGGAAAAAATAATAATTGATTATTAATTAAAAATTTAATTATCAATATTAATTAAATAATTTTGAGTGAGGGGTCATTCTCAAACGAATCACAATAATTAAAAAATTAATTTTTTATAAAATCAATATCCATCCAATCAATAATAATTAATTTTGTTATTTTGAATCAACTCACATGTGCCTATTTAACAATATATATGACTTGAGAGAAGAATCACATCTTTTAATTGATTAGAGTTTAATAAAAATTTGATTAGAGTTCATAAAACTATGTTGAATATAAAAATAAATTTAAAAAGTAAAAATTCAGTTTTTTTAATTATATTATAGTGTTCATAACTGTAATTTAATTTAAAAGTATTTTAATAATAAAAAATTATTTTTAAAATAAATTTATTAAATAAATTAATAGGTTCAAATAGCTTCAACAGTATATTTATTTTGCTAGACTTAAAGAAGCTTTCTGATTCTGGGCAGTCTACTTGTTATCCAAACAATCCCTCGAGAAAAAAAGTCCAAATTTTGTAGCAGCCAAGAATCTTTAACCGCCCAGAATTTATTTACAAAACATAATATAAAAATGTTTTAAAAAATAAAATAAAAATAAAATTAGAAGCCAAAGAATTGAAAATTCAACAAAATTAAAGTATCTTCAAGAAGACAAAGAGAGATATACACACAATACGCACACACAATTGCTTCAATTTCTTCAGCTGCTGGTGAGAGATTATCTGGTTTCATCGTCATTTCGGATTTTTTGAATCGGTAAGTTCAAAACCGCCTTTGAATTTTTCTTTCATTTGTTCAAAGTTTGAACAATTTTTAATTTTTGGCATGCTTCTAGGGATGTGTAAATTTAATTTCTCAATGCAGTTTCTCTTCTCAATGTGTGTTCTGTTTCGTTGCTGAGAAAATGTAAGAAATCTTTGAATCTTATGCCAAAGCTATTCTTTTTTCTTGGCAATTGGATGGATTATTGGTGCTGTAAATTACCTCGTGTTGACAGTGATTTCAATTTTGTTTTCTTCTTGTATGTGTATTTATTTTAAGTTTTAAATAATGCAGATACAACTGAATAAGAGGCTTTTGATTATTGGAGGAACTAAAATCTTTTTTTGGGATTGTTTGGTTGAAAGAAAAATTGGATTGGGAAAAGGTGAACTTGAATAGGGTTTTTTTGATTTGACTAGAATTTGGTCAGGTTGGTTACTGGTAGATTGATGAAATGAATGTGGTGGGCAAAGTTGGGAGCCTAATTTCACAAGGTGTATACTCTGTTGCCACCCCGTTTCATCCATTTGGTGGAGCTGTTGATGTGATCGTGGTTCAGCAGCAAGATGGATCGTTTCGAAGCACGCCTTGGTATGTTCGGTTTGGTAAATTTCAGGGTGTCCTCAAGGGAGCTGAAAAGGTTGTCCGCATAACTGTTAATGGTGTTGAAGCTAATTTTCATATGTATCTTGATAATTCTGGGGAAGCTTATTTTATAAGAGAGGTTGATTCTGGTAAACGTAATGAGCCAAATGAGAGCATGGAACTTACAACTGATGATGGTAGTTTTATTGATAGTAGAAACGCGGTGGAAGTTTGTAGAATAGAACATAGTGTCTCTGATTCTGGGTTGACTCGAATACGAGATGAATGTGACTCCTTAAGTGCAGACAGATTTCAGAGGGCTGAATCTGATGGTGATCGGAGGCTTTATGAATACCAAGATGAGCAATCCTCTCTGGAAGCTTCAGTTGAGATGTCCGATTATGGGTCTAATCGTTATCAGAATTTGGATGGTAAGCCCTATCGGGAAGCACAGGTTTCAGATTCTGAAGTCATATTGGTGAGTGTGGATGGTCATGTACTTACGGCTCCTGTCTCAGCATCAGAACAGACTACTGAGAATGTACAACTAAGTACTCCCCAGTTTCATTTGGGACCAGGTGAAGGAGCTGAATTTTGTGAGGACAATGGGGAGTTCAGTTCAAGTGATAATGTGTGGGGTGATGATTATATTAGTAAGTTTAATTCTTCTACAGCAAATGTTGAATGTGATAATAACTGCACCACGGATGATGACGACCTGGCTTCTGGCCGTCAGCTGGTTTGTGAAGGAGAGGGGGAACACGTCTGTCAAGATGGCGAAACTCAGAACATTGCAATCAAGGAAGAAGGTCCTCAAACAAGCATTGGTTCTGCTGATATTAAGAGAGAAGATGTTTTTCAAAGCTGTTTGGAACTAACAGCATTGGCCAAGCAGGTAGAGATTTCTCCTGAAAATTCATCTTTGGAAATTCCGGCTTCGGTAGAGAATTCTCCTGAAAGTCATTTATTAGGTAATAAAACTGAAGATGTTGATAAAACCGAAAATGCATATGTATATAGAAAAGATGATGGGTTATCTCCTACATGCAGTCCTTGCTCTACTAGCAAAAAGAGCTCTCCAGATCTACAGGTTGAACCAGATGTGATTGAGGACGCAGGATTGAATACAGAAAATGTGGTTTTTGACAATGAATCTATTGGTTCTGTTAGTAATGAGACAGAGTGGAAGAGTGAACAAAATGGTACACCAATGGCAGTTGAAGGAATGGGTGACAGTCTGCATAGACCCGTACGCAAGGATGACTGCAGTAAAAGTGAGTGTGTGGAACCCCAAGGAATAATGTCAAGTGAAGGAATATTGACTCCTCCAGGCAAAAGTAAAGACCTTATGTGGCTGACTTGAAATCGTGGATCTTGTATCATTGATTGATTCTTACTGATTACTGATTTTCTTTTCATTCATCTTATATCTGTAGGGTTCGAGATCTCACTCTGTGGCAGTGAACTTTGCTCCGGGATGGGCTCAGATGCTGCAGCTGAAGCCTTTGATGCACATCGTATATCTGAAGATGAATTCAAAAGCAATTCTGCATCAATTATTAAGAATGAAAATTTAGTCATCAGATTTAAAGAGAGGTACTTGACATGGGAAAAAGCCGCTCCTATTGTTCTTGGAATGGCTGCATTTGGTTTAGATGTATCTATTGATCCAAAAGATGCGATCCCTGTGGAACAGGAGGATACACAAAAGTCTAAGGACAATGATTCTGGTATTACTTCTACCCCCTCTGGACGTAGATGGAGGCTTTGGCCTATTCCGTTTAGAAGGGTCAAAACACTTGAACATACAAGCAGTAATTCATCAAGTGAGGAGGTATTTGTTGATTCTGAAAGTGGTTTGCTGAACTCACAAGAATCCCCAGAATCCACTGTCAATATTGAATCTCCTCACAAGCAATTAATTCGGACCAATGTTCCCACAAGTGAGCAGATAGCATCTTTGAATTTGAAAGATGGTCAGAATATGATAACTTTCAGTTTTTCTACCCGGGTTCTAGGAACACAACAGGTTTGCCTTTCATCCCTTTTTTTTACCCCCCAGATGATGATGAAAGATTGTAGACTTTGATTTCTTACTTTACCCCTTATTTTCCTTGATATTTTTAATTGCTGATGGTGTTCATTATAACTAGGTTGAAGCGCATCTTTACTTGTGGAAGTGGAATGCAAAAATTGTGATTTCAGATGTTGATGGAACAATTACCAAGTAAGACAGTTGATTTCTTCAACAAATGGCTTTTAACTTGTAATTTATTACTTTCAACGACTTTAAAGTTAATTACAATGCTATTTTTTCTTAATAGGTTTTTCCTTATCTGTGATTTTTTACGATAGAATATGGATCTCTTATTGTTTGGCTTGTTTTTGTAGAATATAACAATATAATCTGGTGTAGTTAATGGCAATAGCCCTATTATTGAAGTTGTTAACTGTATAAGCAAAACATTAAAGTTCTAGACTCTGCACATTAAATAAAGTTCTGGGCCTCATGGGAACTAAATCAGATGAGAAAAGATTAGGACTCTTATTTGATGTTCGGTGATCTAGCCCTTTGTCATCCCTTGGCCAAAATATGTTAGGTCCAATTACTGAATAGAAGTTGGGTTTATCGTAACAGCCTATCTATGTTATGTTTACTACTTTTTCATCCTTGTTCTTATTTTAACTCATAAAATTTTTATAGTGGTTGTTGTTGCTGGAAACATTGGATATAATGACTGTTTTATGCATAGTTCAGTCTACTACATTGTTGGGGATGCATTTAAAATTATTCTAATATGTATGTTCACTAGTATTTTTAATTCATTTAGCTTTGTTGATCAGTCTGGAGTTATCTTGGTTATTTTCATGTTGTTGGTATCCTTCTTCAAGACATTTGCCTCCTAAATTAGAAACCCCTGGGAACATGCTGAAACTTGGACTACTGGCCAATTGATTTATATTCTTGCTGTATATTTGCTTTTCCTCTTGGAGGTGATTTCCCCTTCTTGGTGTTTTTTTCCCCTCTCTATTTCTAAGATGTTAAAAGGAACAATACATTTTAAAAAAAAAAAATTCACTTCAGGTTGCTTGATCAATGCTGTAGACATGCAGATTTGTGTGCATTAATCTCCAAGAAAGAAAATTCTGGTATCTCATTGTTAAATGCTATGTTAGAGTACAAGAAACTGTGGTCCATGATGATTATTAGATTTAAAAAATTTTGAGCGTTCTTGCCATGCAATGTATCAAGAGAAAATGTGATGTTTTAGCCAAAACTGAATAATAATAATATTTTCACCTGGATGTTTTCTTATAATATAGATTACTTTTTATGGTGCATTTCTCTCAGGTCCGATGTTTTAGGCCAGTTCATGCCTTTGGTTGGGAAGGACTGGACACAGTCTGGTGTGGCAAAACTTTTCTCAGCAATTAAGGTATGCTGCCTCGTCAGTGACTGCTGATCTTATTCCATGATCTAAAAATATAGCTCAGTTGCATTTCACATGCATCTGGAACAAAAATGTTTCATGTTGAGAGATTGATGTGGACTTTTGAATTTTGTTTTCACCACAGGAAAACGGATACCAGCTGCTTTTTCTGAGTGCACGTGCTATTGTTCAGGCATATCTTACCAGAAGTTTTTTACTCAACCTGAAGCAGGTATAAAATTTACACCATTTTTAATACACTCATGTAATGCATCTAGATTGGCATTGTTTTGCTCTTTGTTGTTGACTATAACCATAAAGAGTCAAAGTTACATGAAGTAAGATGCTAAAGTTTTGCTTGGTAAGGAGGTTGGCACTGAAATGAAAAAGTTTAGTACAGTAGGATGTACCACAGACCAGCAATTTTGTTCCGGTAACTGATTGGGCGTTACTTCTACACCTGAAAAATCATGGTTGTTTAACATATGTTTTGCTCACATGGCTGGTTAAATGACAATTACTGCCTCTCTATGTGGCTTTTGTACTGGCACATATGGTTTTTTCCTCGTGTTGTTCTGGGTTTATTTTGTTAAGTTGCTGCCACTATTGCATAGCCGAAAGTTATCTCATTTATTCTTGCAGGATGGTAACGCTTTGCCCAATGGACCTGTTGTTATTTCACCAGATGGATTATTCCCCTCGTTGTTCCGTGAAGGTGGGGTCTTTTTCCTTTGGAAGTCCTTTTTGCATTGAAATACATTAGAGTGACTTTTCTGATGCATATATTTTCATTTCCAGCTACATTGTGGGAACGTTCGGATTACTCTGAAGAAGTTCCTTTAAATTCTTGGTTGCATATATATATATATATATATATATATATATATATATCTGTGTGTGTGTTTATCTGGTATTAAATGAGTTTATGCACTGCAACGCCATTTTTAATGAACTTTTGTTAAATTTCAAGAATGCAATGTGCCTATGGAACAAACTTTTTTATATTAGCTCACCTTGGAAGCTTATTAATGTGGCCTTGAACTTTCATTTTCATCTCGAAGCAATGTGTAGCCTACCTTGTCCCTTCATCATTAAGTCATTGACTCACAAGAGGAATACAAGTTGTAGTTTTCACCAATATCCATTCTGCCACATTTATTGGGCTCGCATCATTTTCTTGCATGCTAATACTCGGTTTTTTTTTTTTTTTTTGGCCCTCTCCAAATGAATGTGTAATTGTATCACTAATTGATTGTTTTATTGTCCATGGATGCTGATGACAGTAATTAGAAGAGCACCTCATGAATTCAAGATTGCTTGTTTAGAGGTAAAATACCATTTAACTGAAATGATTATTACCACAAACCATTTGGATCCTTATTTCTTTTTTCTGTGAGGATATAATTCTGGAGATTCATCTTTTGCAGGATATTAAGAAACTCTTCCCATCTGACTACAATCCATTCTATGCTGGCTTTGGAAATAGAGATACTGATGAGCTCAGCTACAGGAAGATTGGGATCCCGAAGGGAAAAATTTTTATCATTAACCCAAAGGTACGCGTTTTCTACAGATGCTCACATGGCATGTTCATTTAAAAAAGAATCCCAATCTTTTTCTTTAATGAAAATGATTCTAATAAATTCCCTCAAATTCACAGGGAGAGGTGGCCATTAGTCACCGTATTGATGTTAAGTCGTATACATCTTTACACACTCTCGTCAATGACATGTTTCCACCAACCTCATTGGTTGAGCAGGTAAGGAGTGATCTGACTATATTCATACTCGAGGCTTTGGAATGTAAAATTGGAAGTTTAACTAGTAAGGATTTATTAAGACCGGTTTTTCCCTCTTCGGCAGGAGGATTATAACTCATGGAACTTTTGGAGAATTCCATTACCGGAAATTGAGATTTAGTGGGTGGTTTATCGACACGGCTCCTTTATACCAACAAAAGAACAAGGTGATCAATGGCCTGGAGTCCCTGGAAAAATGTAGATAAGCTTGACATTCTTCATTTCGATCCCAAATCCGGGCCAGATGTGATCTGATGATTGGGTCATGTATGCGTTTGGCTCCTGTTTATGATTTGTAAACGATTCATCTTGTACTGGAAGTTCAACTGTAGTTGATAAATATACAGCCCTCTTACACATTAAAAGCTCATTCGCCACTCATTGATACTAATTGCCATGGCCATTTTTTAAATCTGTAGCTCTTTCAATCAAGTAGGATAGTATTATTTGAGTGCCCTGTTATTGCTTTCCCTATTCTCTGCCGATACTGCAGAAAGGCCCCCATCCTGGTCTCGTCACAAGAGACTATATCTTTGCTTTTAACTTTTAACTTT